>CAJVPU010002139.1:0-11198 GCA_910591775.1 Dentiscutata heterogama | reverse complement strand
CCGGCCTAATTTTTTGATCGTCGCTCTTAGCCAATCAGAATCAAGGATCATCCGCGCATTTTTTGTGCGGCACCTAGGTTTAATTGTTACCTCTCTCACACGCCTCTTTCGTTTTCGTGCTACGACGTGTTAGTATTTCAAACAAGAATTCTTCTTTTTTTAGTTAAGGTTACTATCCGCTTCTGGTGAAAAGATGCATGAAAAAGGAAATGCTGGTTTCACAAATTTGTATGCGTTTTGTATAGTAGGTTCTCTATTCTTGAACTCGATTTCTTGATCTTTATCCTAATTCCTTATCTTGCTCAAGATCTTGATCTTGATCTTGATCTTGATCCCTGCGCTTCATTTTCACTTCGCTGTGAACACCCACCGTATTTATAGAAAAATAATAAAAAAATTTTTCTCCGATCTTTGCTAATTGTATTACTTGTACCCTTCATTTTTTTTTTATAATGTTACACTCCAATAATAATAAAATTGTTCGCGTACCACTGTATCTGCTATAACAATTAGTTAATATATCACTATAAATTGTTTTTTTTTTTCTATCATGACTATCTGTTACGTATGTATTATGGTTAGATTCAGCAGTAACTTATATGTGAAGAAAATGTAATTTACATATTACTGTAATTAATAAATATATTGATGTTTAAATTTTATACAATATGTATTTAATCTTTATTTTATTAATATATTGATATATGAAATTTGCCCGTGATCATTTTTTATTATACCTACTTTATCGCCATGCAACATCTAAAAAAAAATTCTTTTCCCCATTTTGGAGTAACTATTATACGCTAATGTATTTGGTAAAGAATGCGATGAAACTTTTTTTTTTCTACTTAGTAGAGATATGATGCCTTCATAGTGAAGAATATAGAACCTATTATTTTTTTAAATTTGTGCAACTTTCATTTCCTTTTATACCACAAAAGCGGATAGTGCTCTTACAACAAAAACTTGATCCGCGTGTACAAGAATGAAAGAGGAATAGTCAAAAAACATTTTCGCAAAATAAAAAACTTTTTTTAAACCCTGGAAATAAAATTCAATCTCAGTTTATTAGCTACATTACGCTATTCTGTAATAAGTTTAGCCTATAATTTTAGAACAAAAAATTATCCGAGAATAGAAATTCTTCATGAGTATCGCGTAATTATTTAATTCATCCGAAATTTGCATCGTATGATCTGCTCTACAATAGAATAATTGTACCAAGATATCTAGATATTACTTTCTCTGCTTATACGAATATTATCAAAAGAAACCTGTCATCACATTTTAAATATTTAGTCAGCTTTCTATATGCCATCAATGGTAAATCTATCATTATAATAGATCTCCTTTAAATAGTATGCAGAAAGCTGACTTAATATTGAAACCCAATGACTCCTTTTTTTTTCTATGAACAATACTCGTATTATAATGTTTTTTCTATCCCTCACCAATCTTATCTCTATATCATTTTCCTAGGAAATTGGTCAACGATATCTCATCTGTCCCCAAAAAATTTCTCAAATATTCACATTACCGAATTCCCGTATAATTCATATCGGTCTTATGTAATTTCACCTAAAAAAAATTCTTTTTGCCCCAATTTTCCAATTCAAAATACTTCTTTGTTCTGGGATAATCTAATAATAATAAATAAAATAATAAATTACCTTATTAAAAAATAAACCACTCAATCTTCGCTATCAATAAAAACCTGTCATCGGGCTTTCAATATTTAGTCGCCTTTCGCATGCCATCTATTGAAATTCTATCATCAAAATAGATTTTCTATAAACGGCTTGCAAAAAGCTGACTAAATTTTGAAAGCCCGCCAGCATCTTTTTTTTTTTTTATTTACAAGCCTCGAATAATGAACTCGTATTTCCCTCTTATGCTTCTTTATCAATTACTTAAAAAAATTCATATTACTATATATTACCATGTTAGATGCAAGAAATAGATCGTATCAATATTATGTAATTTTGTTATTAGACTTTATCAAAACAAAGAAAAAAAAACAATCTATCAGAATCTTCAATTCCAAAAATAAATTATTATATTTACCTGATAATGAATATATAATATTAAATAAAAATAACCTTTATCAATCTTCGCTTACTCACATTTCTTTAATAAGAAAATCTAAACGTGCAAATATAACTCATTTCGTCTCTATTACTATCTTTACCTGATAATAAATGCTCATCGATCTATAGTAAGCTTACATTTTACATACTACTACCTACAAGGAAAAAATCGTGGCTTAATTAATAAAAAAATAAAATAATCATAAAAAAAGAAACACAAAACGAAATCTAAATAAATTAATAAATATATTTCTTTAACTTTTACTAAAGAAAATATTTGGTCTAATCTACGATTCTTTATCACCCTAAAAAAATTTGCTTTTTCTTTGATTTTTTATTTAGACTAATAATAAAAAAAAAATTAAAATATTACTATGTCCTCTGTAAAATAAAAAATTATAAATTCGATATTAATCCAAAAAAAAAATAAATCTTAAATCCTTTAAACTATACTGTTTTATCAAATCTTTCTCTAAATTCCCTTCTAATTATGTCTTCCGTGTTCACTGCTTTTTGCTTTATTAAAACTGTTAGTGGAAATGACAAATTCTTGACTGGAACTGCCGTATATCGTGTAACTAATGATGAAAATGAATTTAGAGAACTCACCTACAAGGGTTTTACTGGAAATTCTGAAACTTTAATAATTGATTTCGAAAAAAATTCCATCGTTCTCATGATAGGAAGATATGTTTACCATCAAAATAGTGAATATGTAAGTTTCTTTTCCTTACCAATTTACCTTTTTCCCATCAACATTATTTATCTTGATTCTATTTTTAAGCTCAGCCTTATTCAAACCATACCGCTTTCTTCCCCTCAACACGATTCAACTTGTGCTCCCGAAGACCTCCCATTGGCTTTTCCCCTTTTGCTTTATACTGCGCCTGCCATTACTAACTCCTATAAATTTAACGATACTATTGGAAGGCAAAGTTTTATGTTATCAAAAAAACTTTACAATCCTGTAACTGACCAGAAAGCTATTGAATCTGATGTAATCGTATCTTATACCAATGCAAATGGTCGTTATGATTCTCTTAAAGAAAGCTTAAAGAAGAGTGTTATATCAGCTGTTGGAAGATTAAAACTTACCTCCAATAGCAAAATCCCCCACATAATTTCCTCTGAAATCGAGTGGAGTTATGCCGCAAATGATCTGAAATCATCAAACAAACCCTCTATAAAATCTAAAGAGTTAAACACTCAACTCGATTTGATTGAAGAACAGTATATTACTACTTCGCAAAACTCTAATAAAAGAGTATGATCTAGCCTCTTCGCCTCCTCTTTGAGTACTTCATCCGATAAACCTTTAGCCACAAATCTTAAAGACCTCGCTGATCAAATCTGAAGCACTACTTCTGAAACACAAAACACTTCTACTGGATCATCTAAATAAATTATACCTTTATATAACTGTCATATATCAATTTTTGATCTATTATTTAGCTCAAAAATATATTTCTCAAATAAATGCTATACCTTATATTTTGAAGTCACGCTATTTTTATATCTTTTTTTTACTATACAGCTACTTTCAAAATTTATCTTTATTTTGTTATAAATATATGTTTAAATTTTAAATAAACATCTCATTTTATCTCTCAAATAATTATATAACTATCGATCTAATCAGTATCTTACCTATTTGATTAATAAAACAAAAAAAAAACTTGCTACTTTTCTATACATTGCACTGTTAAAAACGATAGCTTTGTTACACCATTTGTGTTCGGATCTCACAGTTGAAACTAATTACATATGCAAAAATTTGTAACACTCTCTCAGCCAGTTATATATAATACTCGTAATTTAAAATAATCTTTTTATTACCTTATTCCAGTTTATATTACAACCTGTATAAATTTCATTCCCAAATTCGGTATTCCAAAAAGTTAATCAAAAATATTTTCAACCTCTGTAATTTCACTATAAGTAATCTCGATTTTCCTACCTTCCTCACCAATTTTTCTCAATATACAATTTCTCCCTTCTTTTTCTTGATACAAATAATAAACTCGCTTTACGTTATGCCTAACTACGAAATTCATACTTTTCCACTATATACCTTTGAATCAGATAATCTTTTTACTACGAATTCGCTTAACGACTCTCCAGATGTAACCTTATTTCGCTCTTACCATTTTAGATCTGAAATAAATCAAAATTTATCAAATGCCCCAATTCCTGACAATACACGTTTTTTACCGAATCTTACCTCCTTTTTTAATTACGAAACCGTTCCTCTCTCTCAATGACAAGATCTTCTCCGCCTCCTAAGAGAATTCCACACCAAAATATTAACTGATTACCCTTCCATTCCATGTGCCTACTGTTCAATGCTTATGATGAAGTCTTCAACTCAGTGGATTTCTTATAATCACACAGAAGATTATCCTTTACCTTACATTTTCAATATTCCTGTACATACTCAAATAAATAATCGAAATGTTAATCAAGTCGCAGTCTGCAATGAATATAAAAAACAATCTACCAGATGTTATCCACCTATCTTAACCCCTATCCCATCAGAAATCCATAATATTCTGATAGTATACAGGAAATACCTCTCACCAGTTCATATGAACTGCTCGTTAGGTCGAATGCCTGGCACAAACCACTACACCAATTACAGACATCTTGAAGGATCGATAGGATTAACTCATAACTACAGATCTTTGCAAATATACTCAGGTTCTATTGGTGCCTACCTAAATACCAATGAACCTCCATCTTGGTTTCACGCCTCTTTAATTCCAGCCTCTGAATGATTAAAACAAAACAATATGTTAATTCAAAAATATCACTCTGATTTAATATTATCCCCTCCGACTCCAACATCTTCCGTCCCTGTTCCCTTACCTTTAGCAAGGCAATCTCTTAACAATCTCTCTTCTCATAATCCGAATTGTACTAGTCTTCCTAATGAGACTCTGCACCCTCCTGATTTGGTTGTTCCAAACTATCTATTTCATCACGAAATTCATGACCAAGATACTCATCATACCCGCTTAATCGCTACTTCATTACCAAATTATAACAATACAAACCTTTCTATCCTCTTTAGCAATTCAGATCTAGAAGCTCTTATCTTTCCCGATCTATTTTCCAATGGCAAAGGTCATTATGAAGACATAAAAAGACACCTAAATCTTCAACCATCGATCGATTCCTATGGCAAATACATAAAATTACGCATGTTATGCCCGGATGCCCGATTTCGTTTACACTGGTATTGGCCACATTGGTCTTACCTAACCCTCGAAAAAAAGCATCATTTTCAAAACCAATATCGTTTACTGTCCATCCGATCTGTTAATCGTCAATACCATCCTACAAGAGCCGATCTAATTGCCAAAAGTTCCTACTCCAATAACCCGATTATCGATGAAACAAAAACAACTACCATCCCCTCTTATCTCAGAACTGCCGCCCCCTTCTTTAAAAAAAAACAACACCAGGTATTTAATATAATACAAACCTTAATTAATCTTCAAATTCCCTGAATTTTCTAAATCTCCTATTTACTTAATTACTTCTATAACTACCCAATCAATTGCTCAATTAAATATACCTTAATTAACCTACAATTCCTATCTATATTACCTAGCTTTAAATAGAATCCTTTAAATCCTGAATATCATTATTATATTTGTTTATCTTATTCTCATATTTAACTTACCCACTTTATCTTTTATTTATTAAAATATAACTTAATTAACCTACAAATCCTATCTATATTACCTAGCTTTAAATAGGATCCTTTAAATCCTAAATATCATTATTATATTTGTTTATCTTATCCTCATATTTAACTTAACCACTTTATCTTTTATTTATTACCACCTTTTACCTTTAAAATTTTTGATAATCTTTCTATGAGATATCAGAGAAGTGTCGGACTGAGAGCTACCCGCTATTTCGTGCCTATTGGTACCCATTGGACAGATATTCCATCAAATAAATATATTAAAAACCTACCACTTTTATTAACGAAGTATCAAAACTCCAATATCTTACCATAAAATTATCATATTTCCAATACACCTATCAGATACAATATCTGTCCGATGACTACCAAAAGGCGCGAAATAGCGGGTAGCTCTCAGTCTGACACTTCTCTGCTATACACAAAAATCTTCTTAAATTTACAAATTTCACCTGTACAAATCATATTAATACCTACTAAAAATTATTAATCAGTTCACTTTAATAAACTTTCCTTCATTTTTTCATCGATATTCATCTAACTAATCACTTACATTTCCTACTTTTATTCAACCTCCAGGTTAACGCAATGATAGAAGCATACGGCCTTCCTCAACTCTTTTACACTACAACAATGGCTGAACACGAATGAGACCAGCTTCGCTCAATATTACTTTCAACAGATAATCAGGATCCCTTACCCTCCAACCGCTCTTTGCACGTCTATACGTTTTACAGAAATTACCTAAACAACATTCGCAATAAATTATGGAAAAATCTAAAATTAGTGGGTTGGGAAAAGTGGGAGCACTTCTTTGAACAAGATGAATTTCAAAATAGAGGCACAATCCATACCCATGGTTTTGCTTATACGGAAAAAAAAACTCCCGAATTAATTTTCCTAAACACAATTCGAGCTGATATACCTGATCCTAATTTAGACCCTGACCTATATCGATTAGTCACAACTTTCCAAGTTCATCATTGTGACCACAGATGTAGACTACAAAGATACACTGAATATCAATGCTCTAAAGGATTTTCTCAACCTCTCTCTCAGCACACTTACTGTACCCCAGACAGTTTTCGCTTTATCTACTGTCACACCAAAGAAGAAGATAGAATAGTCGTTCCTTACTATCCTGAAACCCTACTTATATAAAGAGGACACATAAACTTTCGATATATAACACCTAATGGATTCGCCAAATACATGACCAAATACGTAACAAAATCTGAACCTTTCAAGCTCTTTGATATCGACGAACAAGATGATTATAGAAAGCACATCCTAGCACGCCGATTAGGATCCATGGAACTAATGGTCTTCCTACTCCAATATCCCTTAACTAGATGCTCCATCTCGGTACTTTATCTTCCTTCTGCTCCATCTGAACTCAGACCAAGATCCATCAAACCCATCCACTTACTTACTCGCTTAAACAATACTAGAGACGATAGTACCGATAAAGATGGCAAGTATCCTATACCTGTACTCTAAATCAACCCCTATTGTTATATTGTTTCCCTTTCTATTCTTTTTAAATATCAACCACCTCAGTGCTTACCTATATATAACGTTAAATACAAACCTATCGCATAACATTGATATAATCAACATTTAACTACAACATAAACTATAATTCTATTAATAAATCATAATAATTATTTAAAATACTATTAAAAACCCATCAACAATAATTACTTACAATTACCAACATTCTATACCATAACTAAACAAACTAAATCTTATCAATTCCTTTTTCTCTTTTTTTTTATACCCTTCTAGACTCCAATGAAGAACTCCCTTACTGGGACAATGCCATTGACAAGTACTTCGACCGTCCCATCCACGAAATTTTCAACGACATCACTTACCCTAATTACTTTTGTCAATACACGATTGGATCTAGACAATCTAGCCAAAACTCCCGCCTACTTCATGCAAGAGACCGTAAAAACAGATTAATCATACAAAGAAAATCCCCTACTCTCCTAAGATTTACCTCCTATAAAATAGAAGATGGTGAGCCCTTCTATTTCCAACATCTTATCTTCAAATTTGCTGCCAGATCTGAACAAGATCTACTTGCCGAATTCAATATTTACAGAGATCGCTTTGCTGCTACTTTTCCTCTAAGATTTCGTCAAGAAACTGAAGCCCAGAAAAATAGCTACCTATATCAAAAAACATCTCTAACGAATTCATATATTACCATATTAATCTCTCTTTTACAAGACTTAAAAAATGCAGACCTTTCCGATTTAATCTTAAATCAATTCCTATCCTTAGAAAAACATCGTCTTCACCTTACTTCACGTTCTTCTTTATCTCTAGATAATGAACAATACAAAATATACTCTACCCTTTCCAACATATGGGGTCCCGCTTCCACTGGAAAATACCCTTACTTTTTTCTTACAGGATCAGCCGGAACAGGAAAAACTTTCCTTCTATACCAGTTGCTTTACTATTTACAATCAAAAAATCTAAACTATTTACTAATAGCATCCACCGGGGTAGCAGCTCACAATATAGGCAGAAAAACCTTACACTCTATGCTAAAAATCCGATCTCATGATGGCCACTACGAAACCTTAATCTATTCAAACTATGAAGATGAGTCTACTTTAAAAAAAGTAGAACTCGTAATAATAGAAGAAATCTCAATAGTTGACGGTGATCTTTTTACCTTTACCAGTAACACCTTCGCCGGAATCCACAACAACAACCTAGTATTCAGAGGTATACATAACAAATAAATAAAATTCAATTACTTATTTAATTAACTAAGCAATCAATTTAATATACTAATAACAACACACACCTATTATCAACCTACCTACTTATTCAACTAAATACATTATAACACTAGGCATACCTACCTTAGTAGTGGGCGACCTAGCCCAACTACCACCTGTCAACCCAAAATACATTTTTCAATCCCCCACCTGGTCACCATTCTTTCTACTTTTTCTAACTATTCCACAAAGACAACGAGATAACCTTGACTTTTATAATATCCTTCAAGAAATTCGCATCGGCAGACTATCCACCAGGTCAATCTCTATCATCGATTCGAATGTCAACACAAATAACGATCCTATACAATTCTATGATACCACTCATATCATAGGAACACGTAACGAAGCCCAAAACATAAACCAACTCCTGTGCACATACCTTCCGTTTGACCAAGAAGTCTCAGAACCTTTTCTCTCTCTATCCGAAGACACTATTGACTTTGAACCACTAGACCATGACCATCATTACCACCAATTCAAGCACCTAACAAACTTACCGAATTCCATATATCTTCAAGAAGGTGCTCGCGTTATGTTCCTAAATAACAAACTATTCAGTGCCGACATATGTAATGGATCAATAGGAATCATAACACAAGTTACCTCTAACCCAATACATACTGTAGTATGTACATAATATATACATACTGTATTTCTAACCGCCCTACGCATATGCACATAATTCGTTACATTTCTGATATATTCCTTATATAATATATATATAATATATCAATAATAATCACTATTTTCACCTCCAAAATCCTAAATCCCAACCACAAAAAAACTATTACTTCATCCCTAAATTGCTCACTGCATCTGCATCCTCTTGAACGCGAACCTTGTTACATGATGAAAATCACAATATATGCTGTATATGTCAATGATTATCCAAGTTAAAATATGTCCTATTTAACACCTTGCACTAATAAGTGCGTAATGGTATATTTCTAATCATGCCTCTATTATTAGAGATTTACAAGCTTAATCAATTGGGTCTTTGTCTTGAAAATGATCTTATAGTAAGTTATGTATGATTATATATGTTGCACAAACTACAAGTCTTTTTTTTTTTTAGGCCATTGGCATGAGCTTCATTCAGATAGCTATTTTCATAAAATTCTGAAACATTTGGTAAAAATTTACTAACCAAATATTTGTTAATTTGATAAGTTGTAATTTTGGTAATTCACTGCTAAATCAAAACTTATTAAATTAGTTAGTTAATTTTTTGTTAGATATTTCAGAACTTATAAAAGCAGTTATAATTTGGTTATCAATTTTTTAAAATATCTTAAACTTATAAAAACAGCTATAAAAATATATACTATAGTTAAATTTATTTAAATACAACTCTTCTAAATTCAATACTTTTAATTGCAATCTTTATTTTGGTTCAAATATCTACTAAACTTTCATAAATACAATTTTGTTTAAGGAGATTTGATTGTAATTTCTTGTATTTGTTCTTTCTTCTTAGTTTGAACTAACTTTTTTTTTTTGTAGATTAAGTACTAGTTAATAAAATAAATATTAGACATGATCTGAAATTAGAAACAAGTTTTAGAAATAAGTAATAATTTTTTTTTTATTATGCTATCTTTTAAATTGAGCTAACTTATCTTTTTAGTAGATTCAGGATTCATTTAAAATAAAAAAAATATAGATTAGACAAGTTGAAACTAGAAACTGAGTTTAAAAACAAGTACTAGTTTTTTTTATATTATTATATATTTTTTTTCTTTCTGGCTTGAGCTAATAGCTCTTTCTTTTGATTTTGCCAAAATATAAAATAAAGTTAGATAAGATCAAACACAATTTGAAACTAAAAACTAGTTTAAAGATAAGTATAGCTTTTTTTTTTGTTGCATTTATTTTTTCTATTAAACTAATTCTTTCTTTTTGTAGGTTAGATCGGTATTAAAAAAAATAAAAAAAAAGTAAGACTTATAACTATTAATATTAAGAAAGATGAACAGATTAGTAATATAAATAGTACTAATTATATAGATATAGTATTTGAATATTGTCCAATAGGGGACAACTCTTCCCGCCGATCCCTTATACCAAAATTCCACAGAAGAAAAATGGGCTATAGTGCAAAAACTAAAGCAGAAACCATAAAAGTGGAAATAAGAAAAGAGAAAGAAAATCTGAAAATATATATAGTTTAATAACAAGAAAGGATTCTTAGTAGCCTTGATAGAGCTGAGGGGAGCAAAACTAAAGTTTTTACAACTTAATGAACAAAAAGTGGGCACTTGCAGTTGACCCAGAATATAGATCTCGGTGTAAACAAACAAACACGTCACGTAATAGTACAACACAGAGATAAACAACACAACATGAAAGTTGTAGATAAACCAAACAATAAACACGTCCCTGGCAAACAAACCATGTGCAGAACAAATGCCGAATTCTAGAAACACAATTTTAAGAGACACAGTACAGATGATCTACAACAACTGCAAGATGCAGACGATAAGGCTTAGCCAAGTAGCACAAGATAATCAATTATCATTCGGCATAGAGTGGGAAAAAAAGTTTGAAGAATACAAGAACTTCTTTAAGATGCCAAGCGAGCAAATCCAAGAAAGC
>CAJVPU010002138.1:0-11200 GCA_910591775.1 Dentiscutata heterogama | reverse complement strand
GATTTTTTTATAGGCAAAAAACATATAAAATTTAAGAAAGTTTAAAGAAAAAATTATATAGTAAAAATTTTAATACAGGAACTTTAAACTTTTATTATACTAAATTTTTTTAATAATTTTAAAAAATTTTCTAAAATTAAATATTTTACTTAAAAAATATATAGCTAAAATCAATATAAACCTTTTAATAAAATTGCAGGCAAATTTGCTTGTATTACAATTCAAGAGATAGCAAAATTTTGACAATTTCATGTGTGTTAAAAATTAATTTAAACAAAACCTAATTATTCAAAACTGTAATAGTTAGATTTTAATATCAATTTTATATATATTAAAAATTAACTTAAATAAAAGCCAATTACTCAAACTGTAATAGTTTGATTTTAACATAAATTCATATATACTGTAACTCCTAAAAACTTGAACAAAAACCAATTACCCAAAACTGTAATAGTTAAATTTTAATATCATAATGATTATAATTAAAAAAACTTTATTCATGCAAATAATTGTATATCTAAATAAATCTATAATAGTACAGATCATCTTACTAATCTTACTTTGTTATTGTCTATTTATAATTTTATTGAATAATTTATTTATTGTTCTATTAGCTACTTAGTTATCAAATGTTATAGCCAGTTTAAATGCTGATTAAAAAACAATAATATTATTTAAAAATAAAGTTTTCTATTTAATTATATAATTATAATATGATTTAACTTTTTTTTTTTTTAACTCTTTGACAGTCTTGTCAGTACCTTTATTACTAGATAATTAAAGTTACATATGTTATTACACATGTGATTTATCTAAACTAAAATAATTAGGTTTAGCATTATGCAGTTGCTTCTCAAGTATCTAGATATGATCTGTCACATCACTCTACACATAGAGCAGAAGACATTGTTAGCTCTATCAAGAGCCAAACCAAAACAGCTTCGAACTGTTATTTATAATCTCTTCAATTGTATCATTCTGCCTCTTTTTAATCTCTTTTGCTCTCTGCTAAATTCTTTTTAGTCTTTTTTTTTTTTTTTCTTTAGACACAACTCTTCTTGTTCTTGCTAAGCAATTTGTGCTTTCTCTTTCTTTAAATGCATTGGCCGGTTTCGTTCCTTGTCTTTTTTGCTTCGCTATAATATCTTCTTGTCTTTCTTATTAGTTTACTTTGTAGTATCTTTTCTTCTATATAAAATCATAATACTCATTTTCAAAAATATAAAAAATGTTTTTTAAACACTCATCTACTATCTTTTTCGATTTCATAGCATCTTCTAAATTCTTGTATATTTTTTTTCTATATAGACCTTTTATTAAACTTTCTCTAGCTTATGTCTTTTCTTCTTTGCTAAGTCTTATTAATATCTTTCTAAACCTGTTTAGACTTAAATCACTTTTTGTCTCTTCAGACAGTTTGTTTCACTCTACTTCTGTTACTACTGCTTCTATGTTCTGCTAGTCAGGTTCTTGTACTTCACATACCCATATGTAGTCTAGTGTTTCTTCAACTCTACTACTACACACCTTGCAGTTAGCTTTAGTATAAATCTCTAGCATTCTTTGCTGTAGTTTTCACAGAGTTGTATATCAGAATCCTGACACACAAAATCCTGATATACAAAATCCCAGCAACAAAATCCTGATACACAAAATCCTGACAAATTAAAATCCTAAAAATATTAAAATTAGGAATTTAATTTTTCGGGATTTTGTATATTGGGATTTTGTTGTCAGGATTTTTTGTGTTGGAATTTTGTGTGTCAGGATTCTGATATACAACCTTTCCACAGCACCAGCATCTCACTCATAATTAATTTGAACCAATAACTTAGTTTTTTAAGAAACTTGCATTTTAGCCTGTGAAGTCACTTAAATAAGACCAGAAGAGATTCCACTTGAACTTTTCTCAATTCTCTTCTGTTGTTGCCAACTTGCTAAGATGTGATAAACTTAGTCTTGCTGCTATTTTTGCTTGAAACAGTTTTTTAAGAAAATTTTTTGGGCTTGATTCAATTTGATTATTTTTTTATTGCTACTAGACGTTGTTATAAGTTGATGCTACATCTGTAACCTTGCCATACTCTGCACCTCTTTTTGCTAAAATATCTGCCCTGTCATTCCATTGTTTCCCACTATGACTCATTACTTTTTCTAATACTAAATCTATACACTTAGCTTTAACTACCTTCAAAATACCTATTCTAATATTAATGTTCTTTGTTTTTGACCATTTTTTCTTCTTTTTAGATCCAGGCTACCTTGTCAAACCTGCTGTTGCTGCCGCACTATTTGTGTAGATTTTTACTTTGCATCTTTGTGGAACTGTTAAGAGCACAAGGAAAATTGCCAACAGCTTTGGCTTTGTTGATGAAAGCCATTTTGCTATTCTACAATACCCTTCAAAGATTATCTTGAATGTATCTTTTTGGACACCAACCAGCTAGCCCCCATTGCTACTACTATCTCCTTCATCTTTAATGAGCTATCTGTATAGAAAAGAAATATCTTTTCTGGTTGCTTCTTATTTATACAAAATTGTTCATATTTTTTGTAGTTCTGGATTAGCTATATATCTCTTGATTAATTTTGTTTCTAATGACTCTTCAATACAACTGTAAATACTGTTCTCTCATCTTTAATTCTTTTTCTCTTATTGGCTGTTACTATGTTTTGAAAAGGACTGTCAACAAAGAGTAACTTCTTTTTTCTTCTTTTATGCTTGGCTTGAGTAAACTTGTTATTATTCTGTCTTTGCTATTCCACAAATCTTCAACATCTTTTTCTGATGTCTTCTCTAAGATTGGCCAAAATTGTATTCACCTTTCTCCTCATTTTCACTATTTCAGATTTCAAAATTCTCTAACCTAACCCTTCACTCTCTTTTTTTTTGTACTCTGCATATCTTTCTTCTCTTGTTCTCAGTTTTACATAGCACCTATTCTTTAACTCTTTTGTTTTCAGAGATTGTTTTTTCTAAATAGACGATTGTTCTTTCATTTGGATTGCTTTCAATATACTCAGCTTTTACCTGTCTTAAAAGATGGTCTCGTAGCAAAGATCTTTCTATTTTTTCAAACCACTTTGCCTTTTTACTCGACAAGACTTTTCTCTTATAAATTTAATTTGCTACCATGTTAGTAGTTGGTTTCTAGTATAGTTAATAATTTGTTATATATAAAATATCATTAGTTTTTGCAACTCTCTTGTAAGTCCACTTATGTTTTCTTTTAATAGCAGCTTGCTCAAAGAAGTGCCTATACTCTTTATATTCTACAAAGACTTCAAGTTACCCATTGTCAAATCTATTCTTTTTGCTCTTAATAATGCCATATATACCAAATTATTCTTCTACAAATTGTTTAGCTGTTTGTCATCTTCTATTTGCCATATCATACTAGTCAAACCTGCATTTAAAAAACCTTTTTTAACTCAGATTTGTGTTACTATCCCTTCAACTTATATACTGTTTAGTCTATTTTGCAAGGCAGTTAGTTGCTTAGTTACAATTTCTTGTTTAAGCAACTTGCAACCTCTCAAGTCTTTATACAAAATTATATTATTTTTAGCTATTTGAGCTAATTTTAGTTTACTTTTAACTAGCCTTATAAATAGTTAATAGATCTTCTTAACTGACTATGCTAAGTTTACTAACTTGTAAGATATAACTAAGTTTTAGAAGTAAAACTATATTGTTTATATATACTAGTTGGCTTATTGTTAGCTTTTTTCACTTTAACATTAAAGTTATTTGTCTAACAATTTCTTTGGCTTTGTCTCTTATTAAAGATTCACTTAATTTTCTACTTAACCAAATACCAAGCATTCTCACTACAGTGCTATCTTTTGTAGCTTTAATTTTGTCTTGATTGAATTGCACCTTCTTTGTCTCTTGGTCTTTGGCTTTATAGTTTATTACTACAAAATTATATTTTTTGCCATTTATTTGTATATTGTTAATTATATAGAATTCATTTGCAACTTTAAGCAGTTTTTCTATCTCTGCTTTGCTATTAGCTAGCCATATCATATTGTCTGCATAGGCTATTGCTGCCTGTCTTACACAGACTTTTGTCTTTGTTTCTGTTGTTATATCTTCTAGAATACATGTTTTGACTTCATAATCAAAAGACTCATTATTCTGAATTCTATACAGAAATGGATCATAGAAAATTCACCAAATGATTAAAGATATTACTTTCCTCTAATCGATACCATTACCTGTCTTGAATAGTATTGTATAGCCATCTTGTACTATTACTTTTATTTGTTTTTTGCTAAAAAGACTATAGATTAGTTTAATACTTGTAGTAGGAAGCTTGATTCTCTTAAGGGCTAGCATTAATATCTCTACTGATATAAAGTTATATGCTTTTCGCATATCTTGAAATACTACTTATAACTTTTTATTTTTTCTTTTATATTCTCCATCAATGCATTAATAATCTGTACTAGTTCTTCTATTGAGCAGCCTGGGAGTCTTGTATAATTTGGCCCTTTTAAAATATTATACTCTGCTAGGATCTCTGTTAGATGCTTGTTAAAAATTTTTGTTATACACTTCCTAAAGGTTTCTAAAAATGCAACGGGTTTTATATTGTCTAGCTAAAAGTTCTAATCCAAGCCTTTTGGGATTGGGTAAATTTGTGCAAGCTTTTTCTTAACTGGGATTACTTCTTTATATATATACTTTTCTGCAAATTTTCTAAAGATATTTTGCAATGCTGCTCCAGCTTTTGATTAGTGTGTATCTTATTTCTAATATATCTGAAGCCATTTTTGTTTTCAATTCTGTAAGCATCTCTTGCTATTCTTCTTCTTTGATCAGATTATTTAAACACTTAAACTATTCTTCTTTAATTCTGCTTATTGGCTTGTAAACTTCCTTCTACTCATTTGTTATCTTGTTAATTTGTACTTGACATTTTCTAAACTGGTTTTGGAAATGTTCTTTTGTTGTCTTCTTTATACTGTCTGAGTTATTAATAAGTGTAAAGCTACTGTCTTTTTATTTTAAAACCCGATTTATTTGTATTTTCTTAATGGGCTTCTCTGGCAAGCTTGCTAATATTTTACTTTCTCTCTTGTTATTCTTTTACAACATTTTGTTAATGTACTCTTCAATTGTTTCTCTCTTGGCCTTTTCTCTTTCTTGTATCTATCTCGCTTTTAGTAGTTTTTACCACTCTATTAGGTCTTTGCGCCAAGTTCTATCTATATACGATATTTTTTGAAAGATTTTGTTTCATATTTAAGATTTATTTCTTCAATTATCATATCAATCTCATCTCTGTCATCTATCTTAACTTTATAGCTAATTTTTTTTTTTAAGCTTCTCACTAGTTTACTAATTTTGATTATATCTTTTTGTATTGGAGATTTTTTTAACTTACTTCTTTTTCTTATGTTGATTATTTTAAAAACCTTTTTTCTAGAGATATTCCTATTTGCTGCATGTATTATTCCTGTAGCTATCTTTTCTCAAACAATATTTATCTCAAATTCTATATTGGCTATATCTACTGTACAACTATTTAATTATTTAGAGCTTAGATTTTTCTCAAGATATCACTGTAGGTCTCTGGAATAATTCTTCTAGTTGTCTTTTGTTGCTTTATTATATAAAAAAATTGTTTACATATGCTCTTTCCTTTTAATTTGAGCTTTACTATTGTTTTGTATTGCTAATTTAAGCTTTAATTTTGTTAAAGCTATACTGTGATTACTATATGTATATGTACTCAGATCTATAATCTCTGCTTGTACTAGTATTTCTAAAAAATCAGTTGATAACCAGATATAATCTATTCTCATTTAGATTTCGGTATTGCCCCAAGTATATGCTTTTATTCTTGGATTAATAGCCTGGTATGTGTTACAAAAGCTTTGCACTAAAAACCATCAAAACAAAGAAAGCATTCTCTTATTTCTTTGCTCTTCTTGATTCGATTTGTCTAATCCAAAGTCTACTACATAGTTGAAATCCCCTATTATTATGAACTGTGTTGTTGGTCTACATTTAATAAAGCATTGTATTATCTATCAATATACAACTTTCTTTGACAATTCCTGACACCAAAAATTCTACTAATACTGACCTATGAATATTGTGTAGTTAGTATGTTTTTTTATAACAAAACTTCATTAAATAGCATCTGGGTTTAAGAGTTTCAGATTGCATATAAGCACTATGAAATAGAGTTGAAAAAGACAGCTTCTTGTGGTTTGGCTTTCTAGTAAAGTCTATGGAGCTATTGAACAAGTAGCTTTGACAACAATCAAGAAAGTTTTTGTCAAGTTATATCTAAGCAAGAGCAAGGATAAAAGCTTAGATAAATATACTATTCTATATAATATAAACTCTTATACTCCTTGTTTTTGGTGCTTACTCTGGCTTGTCATCTTTACTATTACCCACTTGTGCTTTTAACAAAATTTTCAAAAAAAGTGGGCAAAACAGTTTACCCCCATTAAAAGATTGATATTGGTTATTCCTTTCAAATCAAGACAACCAGGTAGATTGCAACTACGTGTTTAGAGTGAATATGAAAATAAACATGGTGCTACCTATAGAAGATTGAAAACTTCTATTTAACCAATACCCAGATTTGGGCATACGTTAAAAAAAAGATTCTAGTTAAAAATATTACAATTAAGATATACTATAGTTGCATTAGTTATATAATTTTTATTATTTGACTACAAACTACTTCTTGATAGAGGTAGTTTGGTTAGCCCATAGAGTCTTTTCTCTTTGTTTTTTTTTTTTATATTTCCCTGTTTCCCTTTTTTTTTTCTTTTTGATCTCCCTTTCTTTATATGTTTTGTTTTAGTTTTAGTTTTCATATTTTTTTCTCATTGTTAATTCTGTATTAGTAGTACAAAATTTTACTTTCTTGTGCTCTCGGTAAAGAAAGAAAGATAAAAGGATTAGTTCTTGATGGGCTAATAAGGTTCTCTAACTGAAATTTATTTTTGATATTATTATGACAAGTCACATATGGGCACTTAATATAGCAGCCGGGTGATATTGGGCTTTCAATTTTAAAATTAGAGGTTTTATTAGAGTAGTTTTTCTTTTACTATAATAAGATAATTTTGTATTTGAGCTCTGACAAGACTGTCTAAGAATAAAAAAAAATAAAAATAAAAATAAAAAATAAAGCATTGTATTATATGCTATTGTATTTTACAAGCTTGTTTTTTGTCATTTAGTAGTATATATAGTATTATTACTACAAGCTCTAATTTGTTAAAATATGGTCATGCATCAATTAAATACTCATTCATTCTTCTAATAGTACCAACATGTCTCTCCCAATCACTTCTTATTAATAAGCTCATCCCAGAACCTTTCTTTTTGTCTTTTGCTACACTAGTCCAAAAACTAATAAACTCTCTATTATTCTTCATTATATAGTAACCTTCTTTGCTTCTTATATTTGTCTCTGCTACTTCTATGATTTCAATACTCTTCTCTATACACCAGTCTAACAAACCTTCTAACTTAATTTTTTTTTTTCAGTGTTAAGATAATTTCCTTGGCCTGAAAACTCTTTATTAGTAATTATTTGTTATTATAGTTACAATGAAAATACAACTAGCCACCTGTGTACCTTTTGAGTGCCTATTTAAGTAGTCTGCCTGCAGATTCTACACTAGATGTCATACTTATAACCCAACTAGGGAGTTACCCATTTAAACCTTCTGATCTTAACTATTTTCAAACATATCATACTAACCAGGGAACTACCAATAACTCATTCCACTAGATTGTATACCCTGCTTAGGACTTTCTGCAGTTTATCTTGGGTTTGCATTAAATAATTACTGACTTGCATTCCTCCGTTGAGCAGATGCACAGGCTATCCTCAAGGTAAACCTACCAGGTCTTTTCCTATCCTATTTGAGCCAACCTGGTTTTGCGCAATTGCCAAGGCTCCTACTTGCAGTTGGGATTATTTCCATTTAACTGCTTTTGCTTTTATAGAGTTCACTCTAATCCCAGTATCCATATTCAGACTTTTTCTTTTTCTGCTATTTCCTTATTAGTCCATCTCTTACTTCCAACCAGTGACCTAAAAGATTTGATCTTGGCTTGGTATTAGGTGCCAGTACCCTCATCTCATCTTGGTACATAATTTTTCAGCACATATTCTTTTTCTCCAATTCAGTAGGCTGGTTTTTTAGACATGCCTGGCATTTTTCTATCAGTTACCTAACTTCTATAACCCCTAGTCTTGGTGGGTTGGGCTTCTACTACCAGTTTTCCATGCCGATTGGCCTCATAGTTAGATATTCATCTGATTGGCTGATATAGATCAATTGCCCAGATGACTTATTTATATGCTTTAGAGTACTTTTTAGAAATATAATGTTTTATTAATAAAATATCACTGTAAAAGTCATTCATAGCTTCGAATGAATATTATTATTCACTATTCAAAAGAATCTGAAAAGAATCTGCCTTCACTTAGAAGACAAAGATATATATCCATTTATTAGGCCATAAGAAATTATACTATAAATAAAGGTAGCTAGAATGTTTTTTATCTAAAACTGCTTTACTATGTTAGATTTAAATAAACATTTATTCTAACTATTTAATTTGAACATGTACAAGCTCTCTAGTAACAGAAAATCTGTGTTTAATATTTAGATTTGGTTGGTTCTTGTAGTGTGTTTGGGTTTGCCAATCGTAAATTAAAGTGTTGGCTTATATATTGTAGATTTTTTAATCAATTTAGGTTTATTAGTATAAATATTATATATATCCCACTTTACGTGTATATATCTAGTCTTTAAATATTTGCAATAAATTCTTTCGTATATATTTATTAGTTTGTATGCCTTTAAATTAAGTTTTTTTTTCATTTTTTTTCATTTTTTAATATTATTAAAATGATAAATTTTTTACAAAAGTTATATAATTTGATTGGTTAATCATTACAGGTAATCACAGGTAGATTATCAGAAATTAACTAATCACATAAATGTCTTCTTATAATACTTGGCCAGGGTTGGTGTACTCCATAACACCTCACAAATTTTTAACTTTCTAAATTGGTGATCGGGTTGGTATATTCCCCACTAAAGCATCTTGTTGTCATTCATTTCTCTAATCTCGGTTCTAACTTCCAAATTCGGGTCTTTCTTGTAGTACAATCAAAGATTGTGGCTACTCCTTACTCGGGTCTTTCCAAATGTGTTTTGATCATCCCAGTCTCTCAGCCTTTTACACACTAAAGCTCCCATATAAACATGGTATCACCAAGATTACAAATTCTGGAACCCAACTAATTGACAGATAATTGTTACCGTAATATAGGCTTATTTTTCAAAATCATCATCTGTGGGATTCGAACTTTAAATCTGCTGTTTGGTGGAGTGAAAACCTTCTAACTTATAACTATTACTGTTTCTTAATCTATTTATATTATAACAAGTAATTTTCAGATTTACTACTTCTTTACCTTGTATTACTTGAATAATTTCTCTTCTTGATTCCAGAGTCTCTGCTTTGGTGTTTTTCAATGTGGAGCCTTTGGCCAATTTTAGAAGTGATAGGTTGCAACAATCTGTGTATCTTGTCTCTCTAGCCTATCGAGTCTACTTAAGATCTTGGCTAAAATATTTTTTACTTCACTACTTTTAGAAGTTTCTTCTTTTCTATCTCTAACTCTGTTTTTGGTATTTCTCTTTTCTCATCTCTCTTTCTTATCTTGTCTTCAATCACTTGCTATGAGAATCAAATTAGAATCCTCACTACTAGACTTTTTTTGTTTTCCTCTTGTTAATTGGTTATTTTTTAATAGGCTTCATATTTTTCCTGCTCTTGACTTCTTTTATATTTGCTCTACTTGCTCAGCTCATATCAAAATGGTGTTGTTATACTTTACTTTGTATCTCAAGGCTTCTTCTTTGTCTTTTAGAGATTTAAAATATACAATTGCTAAGGTTCTAGGGTTATTATTACTTTTTGTTAGAATATGCACTGCTGCTACTTTTTGTTTTTTGAGTTGTCTTAGCAGAAGTGCCTCTTGTGTATATTGTGGCAAATTTTTTAATACTGTTTTATATTGTGCTCTTTCTTTCACCACTTCTATATCAGTGTTGCCAAAACTAACTCTTTATACTTTTCTTTATTAAGCAAAAGTACCTACATATTCTTAAGTATAGCTATTTTCTCTTTACTATAAAAATTCACTCGTACAATTGCTATTTTACTTTTGTTTTTGATATGCCAACTTTGAATTTTGCAACTTCTAAAACTCTTTATCAAAGCAGCAACTTCTTTGTTCATTGCTATTTTTGGCATATCCCACAATATAATAACTTGGTTTATATTTCTGCCACTACTTTCTGTAGCTTTCCCATATAGGTTTTCTAGATTTTCAGCTATCAAGTATAAATTTTTTTTAAAGCCTTCTTGCTTCTCTTTTTTCCTAGCCTCTTTTCTTGATTTTTCTATTGGGTTTAAAATCACAGGCTTTTTTGGGAAGTTTGTATTTAATGTTTTCATTATATTCTGCTCTGAAAGCTCTTTTTTTCTTCTACTGTTGCCTCTTCTTGCTTTAACTTTATGATCTTTTCTAAAACCTTTTCACTTACTCTCCTTATTTTATTTTTTTCTGGGACTTATTCATTGCTTCAATTGATACTTCTAACACATGGGCTACTTTTGTCATTATTTCCTCTACACTATAATCTATTGTACCAGCTTCTTGAAGATTTACTGTAATTTTTTGGCTTAATCGTATAATAGCATTTCTCTGGTGTTCTTTTCTATACACAATTGCTCACATATACTCTTTTCTGTTTTAACTTTATTTTGATTAAAACAAACTTATTCAAAAATCTTAGATCCTAATCTAATTATGTATACTATTCCAGAGTGGGCAAAACTAAGAAATTCAGTAATTTGTTTATCTCTTTCAAGAGCTATACTGTACTGGGTTGACAAAAATTTAAAAATTTCACTTTCTGGTTTGTGAAAAAGCTTTTAAAATTTTTCAATCTGCTTTATCTTGATCTAAGACCAGATTTATATTCTAGTTTCACATATGGATATACATGCTGACGAAATTATTTCAGGGTCTAAACTCTGAAATTAAAATTTGAAGATGAAATTGTTTTTGACCTATTTTACTTAAAAGACAAAATTTTTTAACACTTTTTTTGAATAGACAAAATTATAAGG
>CAJVPU010002137.1:0-11201 GCA_910591775.1 Dentiscutata heterogama | reverse complement strand
AATTATTTAATTAAAATATTAAAATAGTTTTAAAATAGTTATAATATATTTATATAAAAATATATTAATATTTTATTTTGCTAAAAAATAAATAATATTTAAATTAATTATTAATTTATTTACAAAATATTAACTAGAGTAATATTTAATTTTTAAACCAGTAAGTACTACAAAAACAGAATTAGACCAAACTAAAAAACTGGTAAAACTAAGCAATATAAACTCTCTAGATTCAGGGTTCTTCCAACCTGGCTACCAGAGTTATACTAAAAGAAAAAAACATATACTTTGAAAGTATGTACCAAGAGAAGGAAGACTACAAAATATCTAAAGCCTAAGTAGGCCAACTCTACCAGAACATCTAAATTAGAAGTTTGATAAAACTAAGAATATAGTTTAGAAAAACAAAATAATTGTAGATATTCAGTCCAAAATAGTGAACTTTGTAAAAGCTAAGTAGTTTAATTGACTATGAGAAATTAAGAAATTGCAGATTCTTTAAAATTCTACACCATAGCATTAGGGACCTAAATGTCAAATAATAACTTAATAGCATGATTAGACTGCAAGTATAGCCTCAATAATGTAAAAAGATAATTGTATATAGAAATACAAGAACCTAAAAAAGTTTTGCAAGTTATTTACCATATTAGCTAATACTAGATCAGAGATAAATTATAATAATAGTAATATTTTGAATTATTACATAAGGTTGTTTTTAGATATAGATAGTTAATTATAGCCTTATTTTCAATATATATAAACAGGTGATATAAGATATACTATATATAAATCTATATTAACATAATAATAAAGTACTTAGAGAAGTAATCTTATCTTAAAAAAAAAAAAAGAATTTTCAAATTTGAAAAAAATATTTTATTTTACTAAGTAAACATATTTTTAACTTTTAAAAAAGTTGTAAATAAAAGAGTGTCTTGCAATTAGAATAGCAGCTAAAATATTAAAATTAGCTTAATAGATTATAAAATATAAGTATTTTAATTTTTGTGACTATATGAGCTAGGTGCTGAGAAAAGGGACCAAATTGACAAAACAAAAGATCTTTAGAAAATTAATTTTTATATTATAAATTTTATAATAAATTATATGAAAATGCAAACTTTAAAGAGCAATACAGCAAAATTTTATTAATACAACTACTTTTGTATCTTAAATAAAAAATGATTCTAAACTTATTCTAAATTGATTTATATAAAAAAATATTTTTTAAAAAAATAGTCAATTTGGTCCCTTTTTTTAGCACCGAGCCTATATATTTTTTTTCTTTATATTAATAAAGAAGAAACAAATAGCTGTTAAGGCAAAAATACTTATATTTTATAATTTACTAGGCTGATTTTAATTATTTAACTACTATTTTGATTACAAGCCACTTTTTTATAACTTTTATTAGAAATTAAAGAAAGATTTATATAGTAAAAAATTGAAATCAATAATATTTTACATAATTTAATAAATATAATTATAAAAAATATTATTATTCTCAAAATTTTACTAATTAATTATATCTTTATGCTCCAAGTAAATATGGTCTACATATAAAACTACACTATATTAATATACAGTCAGATCTCTCTAAATGCACGTTATCAGGAACAGCTCTAGCACATGCATTTAGAGAGGTATTGCATTTAGGGTTGTAAAAATCTATAGATATAATATTAGTTAGGCCCAAAAGAAGACGTGTATTTAAAGAGGTGTTGCATTTAGAGGGGTAGCATTTAGAGAGGTCTGACTGTATAATTACTTTATAATTTCAAATTTTAAGAAAAATATTTTTAATTTTAGAAATTTTGATTAAAAATTCAAAATTAATAGATAATTTTCTAGTCATCTGGTTCAAAATTGTTTTTTTATATATAAATTTTATTATAAGTGTAAATGTATAGTGTTTCTATCTAAATCTTTTTTTATATTAAGTTAATTATTTTTCCGACTTAAGAAACTTTTGTAAAGCTTATTAAAATATATCTAATAGTGGTTAGAGCGTTAAAGTTAGCTTGGTAGATGCTGAGATATCTTTAAAAACCTTTCTTTTACTATGTAAATTTTTTTGCAAATAATAGTATTGTTTGTAAAGAAATTTATACAGTAAAAGAAAGATTTTTTTAAAAAATATCTCAGCATCTACCAAGCCAATTTTGACACTCTAATCACTATTAGATATGTTTTAATAAGCTTTATAAAAGTTTCTTCAGTTAGAAAAATGATTAACTTAGTATAAAAAAAGTTTTAGATCGAGGTGCTATGCATTTGCACTTATAGTAAAATTTATATATAAAAAAAAAATTTTGAACTAGACGACTGGAGAATTACCTATTAAACATCTTTTCTTAAAATTTTATAAATATAAAGTAAAAGCATGCTAATATGATATATATTTATACTGTTATAATTTTAAAATTAAATCTATGACTTAGATATGACTTGGTAATGCTAAATGCTTAAATACTCTGAGTTACAAAAATATTTTGAGACTTCAAGATGGCAAATAAGGCTTAATAATATAGATTAATTTCTGTAAATATTTGTCTTATATATTTGTGTAAACAAGATATTGATATCTCTGATTGTTAGTATATATAGCAACAATTACTATTAACCAAGGCTATAGGAAATTGTTTATAGCCCACACACAATGCTGCTTCATAGTGTTGTAAGTACAAAGTCACTTATAAAGGTGAGTTTAGAGATAGCACAGTAGCTATTAGTAAACTAAAAGATATTTAAGGCCTGAGTTACTGCTTTAGTTGAGTTTCTTTAGACTATGCATCTCAATTTGAAGACTATGATATCTTGATTATATAGTTTATAATAAGAATCAGATTCTTATATATGTAGTATTAGTTTATTAGTATAGTTATATTTTTTTATTGTATTTTATTATTATTTTTTTTAGAATTAAGATAACCTCTTTGGTTATTGAACTCTTTATTAGTAATCATTTACTATTATAGTTACAATGAAGATACAACTAGTTATACATCACCTTTTAAGTATCTATTTAAGTAGTTCACCCACAGGTTCTATACTAGATGCTGTACCTATAACCCAACTAGGGAGTTACCCATTTAAACTTTCTGATCCTAACTATTTTTAGCATATCATACTAATTCAGGAACTACTATCTGGCTTATTCTACTAGATTTCATACTTTGCTTTAGAACTTCTATAACTTATCCTGGGTTTGCACTAACTATTTACTAGCTTGTATTCCTCTATTAAGCAGATGCATAGCTATTCTCAAAATAAACCTACCAGAGCTTTCCATATCCCATATCTGGCTAACCAAGTCATTGCAATTGTTAAGGCTCTTACTCTTAGTTTGAAATAACTCAAGTAAACTTTATCTCTAGTACTCACATTTGGATCTTTTTTTTTTGTTATTACTTTATTGGTCCCTCTCTTACTCCCAACCTATAACTTAGAAAATTTGACACTGGCTAGGCTCTAGATACCTTATACCCTGTCTCTTCATAATATATAATTTTATAGCACATGTTCTTTTCCTCCAATTGGGTCCAGCTAGTCTCCAGGAATTGCTTACTCTTTGTTGTTAAATAGAATCTAACTCTCAAATTATAGTAATGGTGGATGGCCACCTCAGTTTCTCATGCCAGCTAGCTAGATTAGTGTACTACCTTTTTCTCAAATTGGTGATCAATTTGGTGAATTTCTTACTTAAAGATTTTGTTGTTATTTGGTTCTTTAATCTTGGCTATTACTTCTAAATTTAGCCTTCTTGTAGCACTGTCAAAAGTATTTACTATCTCCTTACTTGGGTCTTTTCAAACAGGTTTCAATCATTCTAGTTTCTTGGCATTTATGCACTGAAGCTTCTATAATAAGATGGTACAACCAAGATTACAGATTGTAGATCCAACTGATTAATAGATAATTGTTATCTAATACAGATTTATTTTTCAAAAAATGTTATCTATGAGATTCAAACTCTAGACCTGCCACTTTGTGGAATAACAATATTGTATTTTATTATTGTTGTTTTATATTTCTTATTGTTATATAATAAATTAACCAATCTAAATAATTAAAGTTGATATATTAAGTAATATCCTTAAGAGTTTTGTAATACTATATCATGTATACAAGTGTTATAAAATCCTAAACCAAGTTAACTATTAGAGCTAAATTGAATTAATATCCACAATTGCTCTTTTAGCAAATAGTAATATTTGGTATCAGTTGTGTAGAATAAATTATCAAAAATAGTAGATTATAGCATCTTAATTAATAAAAACAACATGTTTTATAGTCAAAATCCTGCTCTTATTTAGAATTAGTAACCCAAATTGTATTACTTATTCAACAACTCTAAGTATCTTAGACATTGCAAGCCAATATTTATTCTAAGTTAAACAACACTCTATACACCAAATTTACTAGATAAAACCAAGACCCAATTTTATAGTTAGATGAGATGGTGAATACTTTTAAAGCTAACTTTGTTCAAAAAGCCTATAAAATCTCTATTACTGCAGCTAAATTAAAAGGACTTGCTGCAACATGATGAAGTATTTATTAAGACCAGAGCCTAGTAATTGATTGATAGAATGATAAAGCCTATCCTAAGCAAAGTTTTTGGATAAACTTTGTTGCAGTATTCATTTCTCCAGAACTCAAAGTTAATTGGTTCTATAAGTTAACTTAATGGAAGCAAGAAATTGAAAAAAGAGTTGATGACTACAATTTAGCAAATCTAATCTGATAATTAGAAATCAAAGGTTATCAATTTTCAAAAGCAATGAAAATTCAAATATTTGTTTAAGGACTTTATCTAAAATTGTTAATAGAAGTATCTTTTCTAACTTCAAAGACTTTAGAAAAAGCCTATAATAAGACAAAAGTATATAAAAATACTTATAAATAATATTTTTTACCTAGTACTCTTTAAGCTTAATCTGTATACTTTAGCCCTCTATGTTCTTTTTCTAAGAGAGTTTCTAGAAACTCTCAAATTGAAGAGAATAACTAACCACCAAACTATTGAAGCTTTAAATAAATTAACTCATCTGATTAACACAATAATGAATCCAGTTTTAAACCAAAAGCAATTTTATTAACTTCAACTAACCGCCTCCAATTTAAGCAATAATAGATTTATAAACAAATATCCTGATTCTATTTGTAAAATACCCTTAAATTTATATATTTCTATCTCTAGTGAATCTTTAGTATCAGCTACTTACATTATTCAAAATACTTTTAGATCAGTCTTCTCTATAACTTCTATAACCTATTCAACTCAGAAAAATAATTCCATTTTCTTTAGAAATCAAAATAATCTGTCTTCAAACCTGTCAAATCATGGAATCCAAATTCTGCTAACTAGAAAGCATGCATCCCAAAGGTCTGTTCAGGAGAACTCAAGACAGTAGCAGACTAAAATTAAAACTCCAGACTTCAGAAATATACTAAGAGTAAGCTATTCTAGAAGTAAATTAGGCTCTAGCTTAATAGAGCTAAAGCAGTTAAGCAACATACTTAAAACAGATCAACAAGAAAAGGCTAAAGAAAAGTTGCTACTTATGTAGCACTATACTCTATCGTGGCTAAAATCAAAAACTAGAAGGATGATATAACCTTTAGACAATTATTAGAGGTTAAGTCTACTTCTGAGTTAAAAATACCAGTAAGTCAAACTGTAAGCTTAGTGAAAACCAATGTGCTTAGAACAAAAGATGAAAAGGAATTAGGCAGATATCTATTTAGTAAATATAATTATAATAACTAATATAGAAAATTTAAGTCTATTGCTAAGGAAAAAAATAAGAAAGAATTACAAAAAGCAGATATTAAATTTTTTGAGTTATCAGAAAAAGGTAATTATCATGAAGTAAAAGGCTCAGAAATAGAGAGGTTAATAGTAAAAAATATAAATAAAGATAAAATAGATAAAGATAAGGTTGATTCAAATAGTAATAATAAAATTGTAGTTTAAGAAGATAAAAATATAAAGAGTATTGAAGTCAAAAATGTTTGTAATAAGATATGGGGAAAAGAAGTTGTATGTAATATTAAAAAAAAACAAAAAAATTTTTTTTAAAGCCAAGATGCCTTGAACAAAGTATGCAAAGCTGGATAGAAAATGTGTCTCTTCTTAAGCAAGAAACCAAGTTATCTCCTTGGCAAAATAAAGACTAAGAGTATACTAAAGACTTTTTATCTGAATTAACTACCTCTAAAATAAAAGATAAAGAATTTAATAATTTTAAAGGTGCTAGAAGTTGGTTGCTAAAACCTCTTAAAAACCTTTCTACAAGAATAAAAATAAATATATATGAGGTCTAAAAAAACTTTAAGCTCCCAAATCTCAACTCTCCTGTCTATATTACAAAAATTAAAAATTTCTACCTATACTAATAAATAATCTGATATAAGAAAAACTTCCAAAATTGCTATTGTTATAGCAAAGAAATTGGTGTTCTAGTATTGGTTTTCTTTTTAGATTACTATTGAAGAAGACTTTGAAGATTTTAATGCTCACAGGAGCTTACATTTAAGAAGAGAAAAATATCATAGTTTTAGAATTAAACACATGATTTAGATATAACTTGGTGGTACTAAATACTCAAATACTCTAAGCTACAAGAATATTGTAAGACTTCTAGATAGTGAATGAGGCTTAAAAATATAGATTAATTTCTGTAGATATTTGTATTGTATATTTGTATAAACAAGACATTAATGTCTCCTGATTGTTAGTATATATAGCAACAATTGTTATTAACCAAGGCTATGAGAAATTGTTCATAGCCTGCATACAATACTGCTTTACAGTGTTGTAAGTACAAAGTCTTTTAGAAGGTTGAGTTTAGAGATAGCACAGTAGCTCTTAATAAACTAAAAAGTATTTAAGGTCTGGATTTCTGTCTTAGTTGAGTTTTTTTAAACTATATATCTCAATTTGAATACTATGATGTCTTGATTATATAGTTTATAATAAGAATTAGATTCTCATATATTTAGTATTAGTTTATTAGTATAGTTATATTCTTTTATTGTATTTTATTATTGTTGTTTTATACAATAATTTTATTTAGCAACTCTTCCTAATGATCTTTCAAACCAATTTTTTAAAACTAAAAATTTCAACAAAAACAGTTAAACAATATTAAAGAAGAAAGATATAAGACTAATAAGAACTATAAACTAGTGCCTATTATTTAGAAATATTTCTTATATGCTATTTGCTAATAGGTTTAGAGCTTAGAGCTTATCACTTACTATGAAGACAATACTTTTTATTTATAAGTAGTTTTTATATACTACTTGCTAACAAGTTTAGAGTTTATCACTTACAAAAAAGAATATTAGCAGTGTACTCAGATCTACTTGTCTTATTATCTTTGAAGAAATATATACTTTCTCTTAAAAAAAATACAAGATCTATACTTTTTACTATCACCCACTTGTGCTTACAACAAAATTTTTAAAAAAAGTGGTCAAAACAGCATATTTCCATCAAAAGATTGGTATTGTTTACTTCTTTCAAATTCGGTTAACTTAGTAAATTGCAACTATATATTTTGTTTGGTTACAAACATGTCGCTACTTTACATAACAAGGTCTAATGACTAGTTCTTGATTAAAGATTTATCTAGATTCAGTTTTATAGCAGAAAGAAACTAATATATTAAAGCAAAGTTTTATAGTAGAGATATATAGATATTGCTTTTGTTATATAATTTTTTAAGCTTTGCACAAGCATAAATATACATCAATTCTGTTTTTTTTTTTTATATTTTTCTTTTTTAAAATCTGTGCTTCTTTTTCTTTTCTTTTTTTCTGTTTTTTTTTTCTTTATTTTTTTGCTTTAATTTTATTTACTTTTTCTTTTTTTGTTTTATGCTTTAAAAAGAAAGAAAAATTAGAAGGAAAAATAGGCAGTTTTGATAAGCCACAAGTACTATCTGTTGATATACTAATTAGTTTGAGATAAAGTTAACTAGTATAGAGATAAATACTTGTTATAGCAGTTGTACATGCGTACTCTCTACGCAACTGGATAAGTCAACACTTCTAATTTAGATGTCAGGTGGATTAGCCATCTGTAAAGTTTGTATTTAATATATAAAAATTTACAATATCTAATAAAGCATTTAAAAGGATTGCCAAAATTATAAATATATATATATATATATATATATTTTTATTTTTTATTTTTTTTTCAAGTAGTTATGTCACAACTTTATTATTTAAAATAGAATATATATAGGTTTTATCCCCATGTTTTCATTCACAGCTAAGCTGTTTTATACTAAAGAGTGGCTCACTTATGTGCAATTTGCCAGAGTAAAATCAGTCTCCTTGCTTCTCTTTAATCTATCTCAGTTTGAAATTCACAATTTACTGGCTGGAATTTACCAGCCTATCATGACCACCTCTTTTCTTTCAATTTTTTCTACCTAGATCTTGGCAGAAAGACTAAACTATAATCTATCTACGATGAAAAAAAAAATAAAAAAAAAATATATAGAAAAGGTATAAGAGGAAAGAAAATAAAGGGAAGAAAAAAAAAGAGGGAAAGAGCATACTAAATAAAAAAAAATTTAAAAAATAAAAATAGAAAAAAATAAAAAAAAAGAAGTCATAGTCATGATATATATATGAAGAAGGTGCACTATTATGACTTGTACAAGGGTAAAAAAATTATATACTAATTGCAATATTTAATATATCTCTATTGTAAAGCTTTGCCTTAACATTGATATTTTCTTTTAGTGATGTATAATAAACTTTGGGTATATCTAAACTAGTGCACTGATCCTTGCTATATGATGTAGCATCGTATTGATATAAACAAACATGTGGTTGCATTTTACTAAGTCTGTCTAAATTTGGTAAGTATAAACAATACTAATCTTTTGGAGAGGGTGAGCTATTTTGCCCACTTTTTGTTAAAAAATTTTTGTAAAATCAGTGGGAAGGCGGAGGAAAAAAAAAGCACTTATAAAAGTATGGATTTTTCTTTACTAAGAATAACAGCAGTCTATAGCCTCTATTGAGACTTCTATTGGAGCAGATATGCAAATACTTGTTTTTTTAATAAGTGATAAACTCTAAACTTGTCAGCAAATAGCATATAAGAACTATTTCTAAATGACAGGTGCTGCACCTGTGGTAAGTGATAAACTTTAAGACTATTAGCAGATAATGTATAAGAACTACCTCTAAATAATAGTTGCTGTCTTATAGTTTTTCTTTGACTTATAATAACACTACTATACACACTTGTATTTTTAGTAATAGAGTTTTTTAAAAAATTTTGGTACAAGTGATTATTAGAAAAAGTCTACCATTTTCAATAAAAAAATATATATTATTGTTTTATATTTCTTATTGTTATATAATAAATTATCTCTCTAAATAATTAAAGTTGATATATTAAGTGATATCCTGACTCAGCTTAAGAGTTTTGTAATATTATATCATATATACAAGTGTTATAAAATTCTGAACCAAGTTAACTATTAGAGTTAAATTAGATTAATATCTGCAATTGCTCTCTTAACTGATAGTAACAATGCATATAACAAGTTTACTTAGAGCATAAATATACAATTAATTAGTAAAATATTGAGAAGTAAATAATTTTTTATAATTTTACTAATAAAATTATGAAAAATATTATAATCTTTAAAATTTTATTAATTAATTACATATTTATACTTTAATCAAATCTGTTATATACATAAAAATATATTATATTTACTTTATATTTGTAAAATTTTAAAAAAAAGATACTTAATTTTGAATTTTTAATTAAAATTTTCAAAATTAAGAATATTTTCTTCAAAATTTAAATTACAAAGTAAACATATATTGATATGGTATATTTTTATTTGCAGAACACATTTACTTTAAAAATAAAAATATAATTAATCAGTAAAATTTTAAGAATCATAATATTTTTCATAATTTTATTAATAAAATTATAAAAAATTATATAATTCTTAATATTTTACTAATTAATTATATATTTATAAACTTGGTTTATATATATAAAAATACTATAATAATATATAATTTTAAATTATAGAAAAAAGATACCAAATTTTAAAAATTTTGATTAAAAATTCAAAATTAAGTATCTTTTTCTTATAATTTAAAATTATAAAGTAAATATATATTAATATAATATATTTTTATATATATAACAAGTTTATTTAAACTATAAATATAGTATTAATTATTAATAAAATTATATAAAATATTATTAATTTTAAATTTCTACTATGTAAATCTATCTTTAATTTCTAATAAAGTTGTAGAGATAAGTTTTGCTATTAAAATAGCAGTTAAATTATTAAAATCAATCTAATAGATTATAAGATATATATAAGTATTTTTATTTTAATAGCTATTTGTTTCTTCTTTATTAATATAAAAAAAAAAATATAAAGTTATAAAAACTAAAATACTTATATTTTGTAATTTACTAAGCTGATTTTAATATTTCAATTGCTATTCTAATTGCAAATTACTTCTCACAACATTTCTTAAAAGTTGAAAATAAGTTTACTTAATAAAGAAAAAAGATTTTTTAAAAAATATCAATTTTGAAAATTCTAAAAACAATAAAAAAAATTTTAATATTTTTTGTTACTGAACTACTATTAAACCTTAACATGTTTATAAATCTTTAACTAAATCTAAACCTAACTTAAAAGTTTAATACTAAACCTAAATTAAACATGAACTTTGACTTAAAAGTTTAATATTGAATATGACTGAATTGAACCTGAACTTGAACTTGACCAAAATTTAATTTAGTTCAGATTTATAAGAACACTATTCAGCTTTGTTTGAAACTTCATGGCATCTATAAATTGCTTTTTTACTTTTTAATTATATAATCTATTATTCCTTTATTAAAAGTATTGTATTACATATTATTATATAGTTAAACCTCTATATAGTTATATCTACAGAATACAAAAGAGTATAATTATAGAGAAATATACTAATTATAAAGATCAAATATATTATATTTAAGGGTGTGGCGACTTAGTGAAGTAGTGGAGTTGTTACACCCCCAAATGGCAGGTCTAGAGTTCGAATCCATGGATGATGATTTTGAAAAAACTAGATCTGTATTGGTTAACGTTAAGATTATCGGTTGGATCCAGATATCTGTAATCTTGGTCACACCATCT
>CAJVPU010002136.1:0-11202 GCA_910591775.1 Dentiscutata heterogama | reverse complement strand
TGTATAACAAAAATGGATAAATTAACCCATACAAGGAAATTCCTGGCAATGTTTGATCCGGACATGTAGATCGATGTGTAAGCCGAGATGCGGTTATACCAGGTATAATAGAAATGGAAATATAATACATCTTATAAAATGATATAGCATTTATGTATAACCACCATTATGCTCAGAGTGTGCCAGGGCGACTACTGAAAATCTGATCAGATAATAAGGCGCCACAGCCACAGCATAATTTCTTTGATTATATAACAAAACAATACTAATACGTTACTACTGGTTATTAAGATATATATGGCTGTGGCGTCTTATCACCTGATCGGACTTTTGGTGGTCGCCCTGGCGCACTCCAGCTGGTACGGCTGGGTTACCAACCAATCATCATCGTCCATAAAATACAGCATACTTCGTATGCAATAACTATATATTATTATTATTATTATTATTATTATTATTATAATTATAATTATAATTGTTATTATTATCATTCCCTTCTAATTTCATCTTAATTGCTCCGAGGAAGACTATTAATAACGAAAGCCGATTAAACGCAAGACCTAAAGACTTTAAGGTGGTGTTTACAAAGAGAGCCCTTACCAATGCGACACCCGCTTGTTGGTCAGTTGTTACTTTTCGGTGAAAGATCCAAAGCAGGACAAAAAATACCTACTTATTTGCTGGCCATTCAAAAAGTATCGTTTGATTCACAATATACCAAATCCGATTGGTTAAAAAAAATTAGCATAGTCAATTATTGTAACAATTAAATACATACACTTCAAATCGGATGTATCAGAAAAAGACACTTTAAACAATGGACATTGGCGCAGTAAATGGCCGGTAAATCAGTGGATTTCCAAAGCACTAAAAAATGCCTAGGAACTTGTAATCAAAGGCGGCGCTCTCTAATTCGACCTTATCTTATTATGAATAGTGATGTTATATGAATTATGCCTAAAATTAAAGCCAAAGTGAGTGAAATAGGACACACAACGCCGCTGACGTGCTTCAACATTCTTCAAAGGAATTCAGCGAGTAAATACCTTTCTCTTGCCCAGATCCTTGTATCGAAAGCTGTAACTTATGTACAGGATGTATTGAACTCATTTGGCTTTATAATTTTACTGTTGTATCATTATGTCTCAGCATTAATAAGTGTCATATAAAGTTTGAATAGGTACCAATCATATTTATTAGTTTTGTGGGTTGAGTCTATTAGTGTTGACCAACTGTGACGCGGTAAAATCGTTTCCCGATCATTTATTATTAATGTATAAAGATAGGTGTTGAACATTGGTTTCTTATATTTTTCGCGTTTTTTACTTTTTTTTGCTTTGTTGAGCTGATCCGTGTAAACAAAAAATTTAAGGGTAATGCTGGATCATAATCCATCCCCATGTATTGTTGTACAAAAATTTTAGGGTCATGCCCTTAAAAAAAAAGCACGTCTACACCATCTCGCGTTTCTATTTTAGTTTCTTTTAACAAATCAAAGTCGCAATAGAGATCCGTTAGGATAATGTCTGATCAACAAATTGAAGAGTTTCTTGCAAAAGAACCAGTAAGTTAATCTACTAATTCATCATAATGATCTAAACTTTTTTATACCTTATTTTTTTTTTTGGAAATAGAAAGTTCCAGTAAAATTTAACCATAATGTTCAAGGACTTGGCAAATATATTGGTTCAGCAAAATCAAATGTAAGAGCTAATATATATATATTTATTATTTCTTAATTATGATTATTCTTATTATTGAGAAATTCATTAGTGTTTTTTTTTCCACAACATATACGCGTTTATTTCTTAATTATAAAGAATGTTTCAGCAAATCAATGTGTAGAATTACCATTTTATATAGCCGCAGTTTTGTTTAAACGGTTTGAATTTACTAATTTTTTAAATTGTTTGAAAATGAAAACGAGAATGCTAAAAAAAATTTTATACTCTAATATATATACATACCTGAAAATGAATATTCCAAAAAATAAAAAGTCGTTTAGTTACGATGGATAGACCGGCATTTTTAGAAAATAAAATTGTAAATGCATTACAAGTTAATCCATTAAATGTTAATTTACGTATTTTATGTCCACAGTTTTATACTTTTGCCATAAAATATTTAGAATTGTATCTTTTTCATAAGAAGTTTTTTTTTTTATTTGAATGAAATTTCATATTATTCTGAAATTCTTTCCCGAATTTTGGAAACAGGTACGAAGATCCTGATTTAGCTGAAATTCTGATAAAGGTATGCATAGTATAGATGGGTGGCGAATTCGAAAAAGAATTTCGCCACCTATCTATATACGCACATTTGATTCTATATTCCGATTGTTTATTATTACCTTGTTTTTTTTTGACATTGTAGAGTAAGAAAATTAGAAGTCTTGAAATATTTGATCGAGCAAAGAGAATTTATGAAGATCATAATGAGTTTATCGAAAAATTGGATGATGGAGAACAACTAAGTACGTACTATTATTCATCATTAATAACTAATAACTAGTATATATAATAAAACTTACAAAAATCAATTGACTATTCAATTTACAGTGTTTGAGAAACAAAGAGCAATATGTGAAGATAGTTATGTAGATTATTTGAGAGATTTTTCGAAACGCTCCTGATAAGGTTGCGATCCAAATCTTCTTTTGAATTATGACATTACTATACTATATGGTTGGGTCTGGGAACCTGGATTTATATTTCATTTGGGATAATAAACAAACCCTAATAACCATCCATTTTTAGTCAATAATCAAATTTTTTAAATCGATGCTATAAATCAAAACAAGTGATTTAGCGACTAGACAGAATATGTAAATTGGATATGTACATAATAAGTAATAAAAGTGAAAGCTTTTCACGTTCAATAAATGAATGCACTTCTTGAATGTGTTCGATTCTTGACGTAGTTATATATCTGATCTCTAGCAGCATTTGCATCGGGACTTCTACCTCACAAAGTACTATCAGATCTTATCAGATTTCTGTTTACTTATTAGCTTACCAAAAAATTTTAGCATACCAGATTAGGGTGCGCTGAATTCTTTGCTAATTTAAATAGATATACATCTCCAATGGTTCAATAGCTTCAGTTAAAATTTTGTAAAGGTCAGTAATAAGTATATCTTTACAAATAAAGCTACAGTGCATTTTTTTCATTTGTGTAAAAAGTGTTTAAAAAGAGCAAAAATTTATATACAAAATTTTTAAGAGAAATACGTATTATTTTTATGGCATGCATGCCAGTCATTGCTATTGTGCTCGTACACTAACTGTACGTACGTACGTTGATAGAATCTCTTTTGAATAAAATTAAACATTTCCACCTTGTGTTTCTCCAACTGCCCTATACTTCTTTTATTTTGTGAATTGTAGATATAACAGATATGTAATATGCAATAGTTATTTCACGTTTTATCATAGATATCATTAAACATCACGGATCAATCGAGATATCATTCATCATTGCGGCGCAGCCGCAATGATGAATGATATCGAAATTGATTCGGGATTTTAATGATATCGACGACAAATACGTGTAATAATAGTATTATATACATTGTTCTTTTTTCAAGTTAAGATATTGCAGAGAGTGATCATATAAAAAGCTTTTTTTATTAAAAGTTTTTATAAACCTTACATGTTTATTTTATTAGCTATACATAAATATTATTTGGATTAAGACACGTATCTAATTAAGAATTTAATGGGCTACCATTAGTCTGGATTGTAACAATTTCGAAAATCATAATTCATACACGTGAAAAAAAGCATACGAATTTGAATAATACTATATAGACTATAGACTAAAGGTTATGAAATAAGCGAAGAATAATGTACCTTTTGAAAATAAAAGAACACGGTTCAACTTTAAATATCTTCGAAATAGTGCTTTAATTATTAAAATTTAGAATTTTATTAGTGTAATTGTACTTGAATTTATCGTGAATCGTTAATTGGCGTAAATTACTTTGCCACCATATACTGTAGTAAGTTCTATACATCACGTGATTTTTAATTTATAAATTTGTTAAAAACTACCTGGCTTTCCCAGGTGTTTTCGTAATGTTGCCAGTTTAAACCACGTCCAGAAACCAATGAAACTCCTCCACAAGATAATTGAGACTAATTAGCATTCTATAAATCAAAACCAGGACGGTTTTTTATTTACTTTTAATATTTATTACGTTAAATACAGTGTTATGGTTTTAAATTTTAAGCAGGGTACCAGGTTGGTACGCCATAGTTAAGGTGACTGGCATGCCATTATTAGTAAAGTAATTGGACTGATTAAACCAAAGTAATATTATAATTTATAATTTATAATTAGTTTATATAAAATTATATTGTTGCATGCCATAGCGGCTAATGGCATGCCAAATTTTTCAGCAGTGCCAGTCACCCTAACCAGATAGGAATTAGATTATCCAAAGAAATAAAGAACTCGAAGCAATATACAGTAGGTTAATTTAATTCATTCTAAGTTTAATAGTGGAGGCATAAATTTCCCAATACTATATATATATAATATAATATCTAGTTTCTGGATTTAACGTTACCTGCACCACTTAAATCAGATTCTCGTTAGATACTTTAAAAATAAGATTATTTATGTGAGAACAAGATATCAATTCTTCAATTTAACAAAATTCTTCACAAACAGAATGGATTGAAGTGAAATAAGAATTAGGGTTCAGCTTTCTTGGCATAACAAAGAAAAGTTAACAAGCAATCAAAGAAAATAAAAATTTATAGAAATACAATTTATAAACAATATATTTAATATATTTTCGTTAGCAGTCTCTTTTATTCTTATCTATTACGCTAATATTATCTAACCATTGTGACGCACAAACTTTGTACATATTCTCCTTGAAGTTGATGGATGTGATAGCGCAAGCCTCAAGAAGAATCTGTAACATAAAGATGTATAAAATCATAAATCACCTTATAAATAAAATTATTAACCAACTGATATGCCTTAAATAGTACTGAATTAGTATAATTCTTAGTCAAAAAACCTCTTATAGTATTATGATTGTATATCGATATGTTGTAGGTAGCTTCGGAATTTTGTGGATTCAGAATCCACTTAAATGGATTTTGAATCCAGAAACAACTTAAATCGATTTTCAGATCTTAAAATATTATTTAAATACCGGTTATCGAATATTAGTAAACATAAATTATGTGTTTAAATAAAAGTACTGTATTTCGCGAAAGATTTTAAGAGAAGTTTTTAATAAATTAATTAGTTCATAAATTATTTGAAAAAAAGTCACCTGCAAGTCATTATTTCAAAAACTTTATATTTTGCTGTACTGTATGAAAGATCGATTTAAAATTCTTTTCAGCTATAGAAGTTGGGATTGAACCGAATCAAATTATCACTACAAATTATTACTATCGTTAAAATAAAAAATGCAAAATAAAAAACAAAATCTTATGGATGTAGACTTTCTCTAATTTAATGTGTGGAAGCATTAAATGCAAAAATAGAGAATATGTTATAGAAAAAAATAAATAAATAAATAATATAATGATAATGCAATGTTGCCACAAAATTTCAAATCCATACATACAAAGTATCTGCCCTTTTTATCGGGAAAAGATTATCGATCACGTGTAAAATATCTATATAAATACTGCGGATGTTGCGGGCTTTTTTTAAACGTTAGTGTCTCTATCCCAAAGATTACTGCGATATGGGAAAACCAAAAAATCAACCTCGTGTCAAAGGAAACGTTCAACCAGCTAGTAGCAGGTATATATACCGGCAAATTAAATGTATATATATAAAAAAAATTAATTTCAATATCTTCTTTTAGTCGAGCTGCTGAAATTATTGCAACAGGTGGAACCCAGGTTCCTACAGAAAATTTAGGAGGATTCGCTCAATTCTTGGGTGGAACACCTTTTTCGACGTCAAAGTCTTTTTCACCTGATACTTCAGCTGATAAAACGACCGACGTCAACCTGGATTCAACTTTAGTGCTTATTTTTAGAAGATTATCCAAACGTGATACAACTACAAAATTGAAAGCTCTAGAAGAGTTTGAAGCATATTTAAAAGGAAAGGAAGAAAATGAAATTGATCCAGCTAATTTAACAAGTGTATGGGTAAATGTTATTTAATTTTAATAGGAGAATTCTTTTTTAATGATATAAATTGTTTATAAATTATTAAATGATTTACTGCCTAGGCCAAGTTTTTTGTCAAACTAGCAATTGACGTGGATCGTCGAATACGCTACGCAACATTCTCTTGTCATTTGTTAATAGTATCCAAAGTTAAAAAGCGGCTTGCATCCAATCTCAAAGAAATAATTGGTGTTTGGATAATATCGTTATTTGATCAATACAAGGACGTTGCTCGGATAGCGACAGAATCTTTTCAAGTTCGCGTCAATTTATATATATATATGTTTTTTGACTACTGAACGTATCGTTGAATGAATATAATATTGAATGAATTTTGAAAAATAATTGATTTTTATAATATAGACGCCTTTTCCTGCCGAAAAGCGAGTCGAAGTTCTAATATTCTGTCAGATGGAAATTTTATCTTATATTTCGGACATAATAATCCACAAAACGCCAGAAACATTAAGTACGAATTACATTATCCTATAAATTTACATATTTTGCATTAAAAATTGTTATTAATATATCTCTCGTTAAAGGTGATCCTAGGTTTACATCAAAAGAAGATATGATTTCTAAATATGGGAGAGTTGTCGCTAGCTCATATTACTCTCTTGCGCACTTGATAGGTTCCACCCTTTATTTAAGCTTATTAATTTGATTTATTTATTTTATGAATTAATTAATTAATTATTAATTATAGACCAACTAAATGAAGATTCATTATTAAAAGCTGTACAGCAGTATGATGATTTATTTAATAATCCCAAGACTTGGGTAAATTTAACTAATGGCAATCCGCTTGTCCGTAAATCATGTTACAATATGATAAAAGTTTTGACTAATAAGTGGCCAAGTAAGAACTTTTGTACTTCAATTATACCTTCAGCGATATGTGCCAAAACAGTGTTGGGTAACTGAATCGAGATTGAACATATAAAACTGATCGTATTGGACAATTGGATATATAAAATTTTATGTGTACAAAATTTTTAAAATTATTGAACATATGTTCAAGACCAACACTGTGCCAAAATATAGTACGGGACAGCACAAAATATCATTTTTACAGTAATATTTTATATAAAAAGTATTGATCAATTAAAATTATATACAGTATAATTTTTCTGAATTTTTAAACAAATCCGAAAGAGTGATTTTTAAATTACTAATATAATTGGATATTTTATTCTCTCCCGTACTGTATCTGTTGGAAAAATATATGTGCATTGTGTAAAGAATGTCTCATTTTGACATTATTTATCTTGAGAATTATAATTTTCAGTGTTTTTAACCACTCAATTTATTACTTAAACAGAAAAGGTTGAAGATCGTTTAGATGTTTTGAGCACGACATATTTGATGAATATATTTAATGAAAAGGATATCACTGTTTATGGCGATTTATGGGATTCTCTATTAGTATTCACTAAGAGTGAGCAGCTTTTACTTAAATAAAACAGATCTTAATGACAATCAATAATGAATATTTATCAAATATTGTCCTTTTTTAAATGAAGATTTTCCCAATTCTTGGCTACTTGCTAGCAAAAAAAAGCCAATGCTCAATAAATTATATAATTTCCTTCGATCAGCATGCTACGGGTCGACGTTGGTCTCGTACACGAGTATCCTAGCGTTAATTAGCCTTCTTCCACAGGAAGTAAGATTTCTTTTTTCACTTCGGTCATAATTATATTCAAGTATCTACAACTAATATAAAAATGTTTTTTTTTAATCATATACATCAGCTCATAATTAACGACCCAAAGTTTTATGATGAATTCTTTTTAAATTTTTGGAAAGGCTTGTCAAATACGACAATCGATCGTTCTAATTCCGGTGTATTTTTACAAGCCTATAGTGAATGTTTATTATATTTTATATGCAAATTAGAGTGAGTACTTTGGATAAATGCTTGTTTATGTTATAATAATAAACATATTTTGTTTATTCACTTACGCATATGTCGTCTAGCAAGTCTGAAAATGAAAAGCAGACGCGAGCTTATTTACTTGAACATAAATTTTTTGAATTAATCAAATTATATTTAACGGATTTCAAGGTAATACACTTTTATTTAGTATCAAATATATTTTATTTATTTCAATACTTAATTTTGGCATTCCTATATAATAGTCCTGTCAAAAATTCCAAGTCCAGCAAATGTGCTCAATTCTTGCACATAATATGAATCAATTGACTATAAAATTACAAGAGACAGGTTGAATATTGATGTTTAGTTTGTCTACTTAATATTTTATTATTGTTTAATTCTCTTACTTATTATGATGTCATTTTGGCATGTTTTTATTTTATATACAATTATTAAGACGCGACAGATATCCTGCAACATAAATTGCAGAATCTTATTGTCAATGTGATAAATGATGATGCCATTTTAAATCCTGATCCCAAGTTAGAAGATAATTTCAAAGAATTTTGTCAAAGATTGGTTGATTTCTTTATTGCTATATCTTCAACAGCTAAAACTGATAATAAACAAGAAATCTCTAATGCTATTACGAATATGGTATATATAGTATGTGATTTTAATCCTTTAGCTATATTGAAACAATTAAGCTGAGTTAAGTTTTATAGATTTCCGTGTTAGTCGAAGATGTTTTCTGTGTTTCATTATTAAAATGCAAAGAAAATAATGGTAACGTCAAATACTGTATTATAAAGTTTTTTTATTAAATATATTCAAACTTTCTGCTTGATTATTAATTTATTGTCGATGATATCCAAAGGTCGTTCCGTTGGTCTATGTCTTTTACTATCAAATTTGAGCCAAAATTTCATTAGCATTCTTCTTGCCAGAACTGCATCGAAAGAGGTATGCATATTTATCTTTTAATAATGGTTAAGCCTCAACTTTATTCTTATTATTATCTTTAAATGACGATTTGTAGGCACTTAAAAGCTTTCTTAGCAATACAATTTTTGATATTGCTAGAAATGCATCCATGACTTGTTTGAATTATGTGCTTGATTTATTTGTTTTGTGTTTGACGTGCAGCGCAGAATTACCAGAAGCTCAATGCAATTGGAATAAACTCGTACAATTCTTTCTTGAGATCGAAACGTTTGAGTCGAAAATAGATAGTCTTTATCTTCTGATCTCTAAAGTAAGTTGTCAAATTATCATATTGTAAATTATTCTGTCTTTTCATAGAATTCATCCGATTTTTTTTTTAGGTTTTTGACATAAACACTTCTGTCTCCTTTTTGGTTGAACAATTAAATGAATATTTGATAATTCTTAGCAATCAGTTACTATACCAACATTTTGAATCTAATACAAGGACTAAAATCGAAAATCTCCTATGCACTATTTTTTTATTTAAAGGTAAGATTTTTCATGATAATATATCCTGATTATATGTTAAATTTACTCAACTGACAAAAAAAATAAATAAATAAAAATAATTTAACATGAAGGCTCGTTATTAACATCCGAAACAAAGCTGAAAACTCTGAGTGACTTGACGAAAGCTATCATTAGTTGTGCAAATTGGTACTACATAGCTGAAGATTCAGTCATCTCCAATGAAGTTGCATTATCGGTTTTACGTATCTTCGAAAAACTATTTAAAGATGAAGAGTTCATCAAAATGTTTTTATATTCAGACCTGTTGCCAGTATCAGGACAAATTTTCGAGTTAACTTTTATAAGCCCCCATGAAGGTTTTAACACAGATGTTATAAAGAATATTCAGCAATTAGCCCAGGATTGCTGGGATCGAATTGCACTGGCATCACGTTCTCATCTTCGAGAGGATGTCGTAATAAACAACGTATCGCGACAAATAAAATCATCATTGCTAAACATTCATTATTCTGCAAGGTATAATTAATTAATGTTCCTTTTTGAGTCCTCATTTATATACAATTCAATAGCTTATTTGCTCTTATATATAGTCCTACAGATTTCGCATTACGTGTAAAGAAGCTATGTTCGTTTTACGACAATAATGATTTAAAATCGCAGGAAATCATCGAAATATTTCATATAGAAAATGAGATTTGGCGCGAACTCAGTAAACTTTTCCTTTCTTCAATTGACTCATCTCTGAGCATAGTCGATCCAATGTTACTGCCGTTAAATAATGATCAACAAAACAGCCTGCAAAAAAATAACCAAACAGCAGTTATTGTTGCTTATGATTCATATGGTTTAAGTGTTTACGGGCGCTTGGGTTTATTTTTGATAGAACTTATTCATAAAATTGGTGTAGATTCCTTTTTTATTGGGAATCATGAAAAGTTGTTAAAGATGGGCACTAAAGATGACACATCATATTCAAATTGTAATCGAATTATATTGGAATTATTACTTATATATGTGTTATGTACTGATATCCGTCGTTCTCGTAAAAGTGATCACCATTTATGGGATGCCTTTAATGTAGAGGAAAGTGATTATCGCGGATTCAAGGCATTTCTGGAAGATGTTCGTTTGATTGTCAAAAATTACGCTCTGCAAATGTTCCAAAATGAACAATTAGATATTAAATCCATATTAGACAACTTAAATGCTACTACGAGTTCCCATAATATTGTACATACTGGCACATCAGGTTTGCTTTGTGAAGCAGTAAGGAGATCGCATGGCGAGAATTCCGTGTATTGGGCGAGGGTTTTACATATTTTGTGCTCAGAAATATTTAGTGCAGCAAGTATTTCCCTTAATCAAGCTGAAGAATTCTTAGATGTGATAAAATTAGAATCTAGTGAGTAAAGCGATTTACATTCATATACAATTTCATTAATAATATGACATGATTTATTTTGTTATATTTCTTTTTAAGTGAATTTGGTAACGAAGATGGCATTTATTTTGTCATTGAAAACTTTTCTTGGTGCTTCCACAAAATATAAAGATTTTCAAAATGATATGGCTGTAAAATTGATTGGTTTTGATCCGATGGAAATATTTAGCGAAAAAGGTTTAGAAAGCAATAATGGTATTATGAATATAACTTATTTGTGAATTATTATCAATATAATGATTAACAATATATGCACTTTTACACATTCCAGG
>CAJVPU010002135.1:0-11202 GCA_910591775.1 Dentiscutata heterogama | reverse complement strand
ATTATTCTTGAAATTTTACTAATTGTTTCTAATATTATGCTATAATAAACTTATTCAGTGCATAAAAATACATTATGTTGGCATAGTTAATTTTATAATTCTAGTATTATACTTTCTAGTTTTCAAAACTACTGCGGTATTTTTTCTTTTGCTCCATAATTTTAGATTCTTTTAATTTGTTACTATATAAGCAAGTGGTTATTTTAACATATAGTAATTTGTTCTAAGAACTATATATTAAGATTACGAAGTGCTATAGCACCTTTCTTCTACTCTTTGTTATCTAGGATTGTTTTTACTTCTTTGACATCTCTTTTGCTCAGAACTATAGACCAGTCTTTTTCACATTCTTTATTTTGAATACTGATGCCTAATTCTTTGAATATTATCAGTATACTTGTATTAAGGATATTTTTTCACTTTAATTTTTGAATCTCTTCATTGTCAAGAAGCCAAATAGGTACCATGAATCTTAGTGATAGCTGTGCTTCTTTGAGTCTTATTCTAGTAAGGTCGCCGACCAGGTTTGGTTGTTTATTCTAAGTACCTATTCTATAATCATATATTCTGTGTGCCACTATCATAGCAAGTTAATTCTCTATATATTATTATGTGATAGAATAGTATTGGGGGCAGTTGAGGCCATTTCTGCTTTCTATTTTGCTAGTTTGATTATTGGTTAGTAAAGTTTCTTACATTCCTGTTTAGATAGCATTATTAAGTTAAGCTTGTACTCCACTTTGGGGAGAAGCACCATGTTGTTTATATATTTTATATACTCTATTGATATTCTTTTTTTGTTTAGCAGGTTGGCTATTCACTTGATTTCTATTCTAAGCTTTTTAATAGTTGTGAGCTTTAGGTGTTGAAGTTTCATTTAATTGAATGATATTATTATTTTTATAGAGGTTTTTTAATAATTCTTTGTCGGAACTGGGATCTGACGCATTGTTCCAAAACTCTATTAATGATCCCCTTTTTAAAACAGGCATTATATTGGTATATTTGCAGGCAACAAATATCGCTTGCCATGTGTGTAACTCTCTGTCTTGAAAGCTATAGGTGGGAGGGTAAATTTTATATAATATATGCAGAAATTGAACAACTGAGCTTTTTTGTTTACACCAATTAGAAAAAAGACATGGCCAATGAGCCACTATACTAGGAATCTTTCGTGATTTTATATGACAGTTGAAGATTTTTTCAAGTTGCTCTTTATTCATTCAGTTATCTACAGTACATACTGGTGATTTACTCTTTAATGTCTCAATATGTTTCTAAACTAATTCGCTGGTTATTCCAAAAAGATGCATTCCAGTATACTTTTTAAAAAGTTCTACTTTATTTCAAACTTCATCTAGAGTTTTTTCTTTGATCTCTTTTTTACACATTGATTCTAAATAAATTTCTAAACTACACTCATTTTCTTCAATTTTTAGGACAAATAAATACTATTCACTTTGATAACGTGCTGTAAATGAAGAAACAAAACCAGCACCAATTCCATGAAATTTGTCTTTATTTAGATCACCAATACTTGATATTACAACATTAAATCTTTCTATATTAAGAAATATTAGAAAAAATTTTACATCGGAGATTAGTTGTTGAATAATATCTTCATTTTCGAAGCCTATAACAGCTAGCCTGAAATATTCAGTTTTTGTTTAAAAACTTCTTGATAGTATAAATTAATTGCTGCTGATGGATGCGATTTAATTTTGAATCACAGGTACATTGAAAATCTGACTTTAATGGATTTTCATTGTCTGGCAAAACAGTAATAATGAAGTTCTTTTGATTAAGTACATATTCAATATATATATGTAAATAATAAGGTAATACAAACTGTTTCATTTCGGTTTCCAATTTTATGCTAACTGTTTCCCACCAGACTTTGGACCAAACTCTATAATATAAGTTAGAGTTTATAATACTCTTACTTAAAATTTTTGTAGTAAACTGTCACCTTTTTGGTATTTTTTTTTTTTTTTTGTGTTATAGAGAAGAGTATATCAAGGTAGTAACCATTGTATAACGATTGGAATTAGAGCTAATAAAAAAAATAATAAGATATGGAAGTTAGGGGGTAAGCTGTTATAGTGATTTTTTTAAAATATATATGTTTACAAATTATGATATCTTTATTCTATGCAGAGTCTATAATAATTATACGAATCATGATAAAGGTAAAAAATTAAGAATTTGAATTTAATATGAAAGTTGTTTGATCTTGATCCACCTACTAATATCGCATTTTTATTTTAGAAAATCAAAACTGAAAAAGTTTGATTCAAGGTAGAATTACAAAGGTTTTATACAATTTTGATATCTAATTAATACCTTGACCCATCACGTCATTTTTCAGAGTCAGTTCCTTCTATCATTTATTATTAACGCCTACCTTGTACCAACTTCTGCATTTACTTTAAAATTCATTAGTGGTATTATTTTCATAATTATTACAGGTAAATTCCTAATTTTGTTCCTTAGCGCCTTTTCATAATCAACTGAATTTATTTACATTTCAACCACTACTTACATCCTACACGTTATAGATCATGCAAGGCCTTTGTCTTGAAAATCATGCTATAGGACATATGTTTTATAACGTGATTTTCAAGACAAAAACCCATGCATGTGTTCTTATTTGACATTATACTAATCTAAATAAAGGTGAAGCAGAGATCAACAACTATATAAGGTATATATTCGCATTAGTAAATGTAAAAAAGGAAATAATAATGTTAAGGTAAAAAAAAAAGATAATGCGTAGGATATATATAGAAAAAAGAAAACAGGTAAAAGATTAATAGGAAAGATATATACAACAATGCAACTAAATAGGCTTGAAGGAAGCAAAGCTAGTAAAGATAATAGCAATATTAAATTTCAAGGGTAATTTTTTGCCAAAATAATATTAGATATGTTAGGCAAGTGAAGCTGATGAAAATTTAGCGAATGCTGGTGAATCTGGATATTAAATATAATACTCAATAAGAAAATTGGGTTGAACCTTAAAAATTACAATTCTAACAAGAAACTTCTTAGATATTTAATATTACAGAGTAGAGGTATTTAAAATAAGATTTTATTATATACAGATATATAATAGATTTTTACTATATATCATAATAATGTCTTAATTTGCTTTATTTTTTTATGGCTATTTACATAGATTCTAAGACAAACTGAAAATTTTGCTTATTTTCATGTCTTCTTGGCCAATACAGTCAGACCTCTCTAAGTGTATGCCCTTGAAGCCACACTTTAATAATATGCATATAGAGAATAATAAGAAAAAATGCACTTATGGCAAGTATATATTTGGGCTGGCGCTTGAGTATGCATTTAGCGCTTATAGAGGGTGCACTTAGAGAGGTCTAACTATATTTATTATAGTGTCAGCCTATGCGAGCATTATCGATTACAACTACTCTTATTATAGTCAATTCTCCATAAGTGTATTTATGTAGGGTCAATTATATACAGGCCACTCTTATTATTATATTAAAAGGCTTTTTTATATAAACTAGTCTTGTGTGTTTACTATAGTATATAACGAGAGTGACTTATATCTGTCACAGAATTACTGAAATGAATTCAGGGGCAACCGAAAAATCGACCTATAATTACTTTTGTCGATTGATAAGTTTACCGATGCCCGATGATCAAAAAAATCAGAGAACATGCTTTGACGTAATTCTCATAAGTAATTTTCTAATTTTTAATTTTTTGTAATATTTTAGTATTACGTTTAACTTAATATGTATTATATATGTTCTTGATTCATAGGTTGACTCAAACAATCTAAGTATTCTATGGCGATTGTAGAATTAATTATTATCCTGGTTAGTTGAATTCTTTAAAGATAACTATACTAAAATTCTTATAATTTTGTTTTTTCTTTCAGAGTTTGACAATAAGTATGTCTATGGGATTTAAAGTTTTTTGCTTGTGTGCGAGTACCGACAATATGCGAAACAGATTATTCACACTAGAAGTCAGAATGTCAAGGTTCACATAGAATTCTAATCTTAGTCTTCTAGCAATCGAAAACGAATAATAAAAGTGCTTACATTAATTTAAAAATTTGTGAAGCTATTAACAAAAAGAATATGAAATTTTTTTTATTTTATATTAATAAAAGAATTTTATTATAATTTATTAGTTTAATCTACTGGCATATTTAAATGTAATCTGTGAATAGAACAATGTAATAAAAGTAGTGATTTTTGACAGTCAGCATTAATTTTATATAATTTTTTAAGAGAAATTGATTTTATTATTTTTATTTTAAAAAAACCTGGTATTCTTATGAAGGATTATTACCAATAATACTTCTATTAAATTTTTACCAGACCCTACTTTAAATTTGAACTATCAACTATGTAATATATAGGGATGGTGTAGTATTTTATAAAAATTCCCAAATACAGCCAGGCGACCTCTCTAAGTGCATGCCCTTGAGACCACACTTTAATAACATGCATATAGTTAATAATAAGAAAAAGTGTACTTATGGAGGTTAAGTATATATTTGGGCTGGCACTTGAGCGTGCATTTAGAGAGGTCTAACTATATTAACCTTTTAAGTCTACACTCTATTTCATATCTTTTATGAAGTCAATCTTAGATTTCACTATATAAACAGTCATGATGTAATATAACCTGTACAGTCAGACTTCTCTAAATACATGCCCTTGGGATCGCACTTTAATAACGTAAATATAAAGAATAATAAGAAAAAAGCACATTTATAAGGTCAATTTTGGGCTGGCACTTGAGCATGCATTTAAAGAGGATATGCGCTTATAAAGACTTAGAGAGGTCTGACTGTATATTCAAATATTTTTTGCACTCATGAGCAAAAAAATTAAGTAAAATAATTTTTTATTAAAAAATAAGGTTAATATATATTACCCACTAAATTGATACGAATAAAAAAAAATAAATAAAAAAGTTTGAGAAGTTTGAATAAGTAATCTTAAAAAGGAGCTTGAAAGAAATAAGCCTTCTGTTCCAAAAAAAAAACCCCTGTTGGTTCTCTTTATAATGCTGGTACAGTACAATAATTCTACACCACTGGAGGTTTACTAGAAGACATGAAATAAGCTTTTATAATTATTTTGGAGATTATTAAATATTTATATTTGGTTGTACCTACCATTTTCATAACAGAATCCATCAAAACCTTTAACAAACTTTAAATATCATCAAATAAAACCCCAAATCATAACAACTTAATACTTCAGTATTTTACCTGTTTCCTATATTTATTTGTGGTTGTGTTTTGAGTTAGTCTATATACTTTAAGTTTACTATGCTTTACCTTTATATTAACTCAGAGAAATCTAAAATCAAAGAAAAAGATTTAACATTAGCTAACATAATGTGTCAGTTTTGAGATTTTCAGGAGTTTGGTGTGCTTATGTATTTTAATAAACTTAAAGTTTGAACGAAATATATAAGCAGTTAGAAAGGATTTAGTTCATATTTTATCTAAGCTATGTATAGTGAAGTAAATTATCATGGCTTGTTTGATACAAGTGAATCTTAATAAAATTGCCGGGTCTAGTTAAAATCTGTCTTGTATCGAGATTTTCTTATATCAAGAGCTTTTTACTATAAAAGTTTTAATTGGAACTTACAAAATCTTACTGTATATCAAGAGTTTCTTATACCAAAAGTCTTTTATATCAAGAGTTTCTTATATCGAAGGAGTATCGAAGGTATATCAAAAGCATTTTATCCCTGAAAACCTAATTGGCTGTGTATACACGTGATACAAATCTGAAAATCTGCACATTTACAAATCGGGTTTTTAATTAATAAATTTGCATCAAATTTACTTAGTGCTTGCAGATCATTTTATCCAGGTAACTCACAGATTATCAATTAAATAGAGAATAGGAGGTGTAATATTATATTGGATACTTTGTAGTACAAGTGTAGTTAGAAATCTTTACTATAAAAGTTTTTTCTAAAACCATATCTTCTTTTTATTAGCTAGCACTAAGTTAAAGAAATTTGGCAGCCTGGTTAATTAACTTATCTGTCCTCTTACTCAAGTCTTTTTAATAACAAAAAAATCATTAATTTTTAGAATAATATAGGTTTACTGTAATAAAGTTTCTACTATGATATTATATTAATAAAAAAAATAAAATAAAAAAAATACTTTTTACAAATATATATCCCAACTCAAGAAAAAAACAATTCCACAAAGATATTCAAGAACACATTATTAATCTCTCTTAAAATAATAACTACAAACTAATAATTATGGATAATTTTAATAGCATTCTAAATCCAAGACTTGACTGCTTTCTTCTCGAAAAATCCTTTATACCAGAATCACAATTTATTAAATATCTTCAAAGCCAATAATACAAAAATATTTATCGCTTTTTTTTTCAATACCCAAAACTTTATATTCAAACAAGCCAATATTCAAAGCAAGATTGACCAGATTTGGACCAATTTATCTATTACTAATATTGAATATACAGATATTTTTCTAAGTATATCACAAGAATCTGACTATTATATAACAACTCTTAAAATAGCAATTATCTTTAACAAAGCCAAACTACTCAAACAATAAAAAAAAAATACTTTCTTTGAAAAAATTGTTCAAAAGAAATCCTCTATAATTATACCTTCTGAACTTCATATAACCTCCAATATATTATTCCAAAAATCTATTCAATTTCAAATCAAAATCAACTTAACTTTATATAGAACCAGATACACAAAGCTTTGATTAAAGCAGCTGACAAACACATTCCTTTCAAAAAATCAAACCAATTAAAGAAATTCAAAACTCTTTACTTTTAAAAAAACTGCTACTTTTTTACAAATATAAACAAATCCAATTTCTCAAAAACCACTTTTACTCTTCTAACTTTTCTAGTCTACTTGACTAATAACCTAACTCAATATTCTAAAAATTTACTACAAATCAAATATTCAACTCATATCCAAATCAAAAATGAATTTCAACTTGTCAAATCCTCCCTTAACTATCAATACCAACAAATCTATATAATGAAATTAAACAAAAAATAGAAAACTATAACAAAATCTTCAAAGAAATATTTAAACTTTTTTACAAAAACATACTTGAAAAATATAACAATATCAATATCAACCATCTTTTATTTAATGATTTCTTACTAACAGAACATAATAAAATTTTAAACCAAATTCATAATCACTTTTCAGATTACTTAAAAAAACCTCTATATCCAATCCTTCCAACTTCAGCCAACTTTATTATTTATACCCAGAACTCAAATCAAACTATAATAACTTATTTAAAACAATTACAGACCAAGAATAGTCTAAAGTAATTTCAAATTTTTTAAATCAAAAAATAGCAGACCCTTTAGAAATTTGCTATAAACATGTCAAATATGCAAGTTCTTTAGTACAAAACATTCTCAAATTCTTTATTAACAAATGCTTCTAATTACAAAAAACCTTAACAGAATAGAAATTTTTAAATATTTTTCTTATTTCAAAAAAATTAAACTAGGATTTTATATTTAATCAAGTCCAACTTATTTCTATCATCAAACCTGTTAAAAAAATCTTTTAAAAATTTTTACTAATTATTTAGTCAAAATAATTTTATTAAATGACCTTTTCTCTAACTTAAACTTTGCAGTTTCCAAAAATTCTTTAACATATACTCCAATTCAAATCTTATACAATATATTTGAATATTATATTTCTTATAATATAAAAGTATGGATAATGTTTCAAAATATATTCAAAGCTTTTGATAGAATCAATATTAAATGTCTGCAAGATGCTTGCTACAAAATTAGCATTTTCACTTCTGAAGTCAACTTAATAACTGAACTACACACCTTTTGACTAGCTAAAGTAATTATAACCTATAGTCTAATATTACCAGTTTAAATTAAATCTGTTATTAAACAAGGAAAAACTTACTTCCTTTTGCTATAAAAAATTTACTATAATCCCATTCTTAGTTATATATCCCAAAAATATAATGAGCACTTTCTAAAAATTTTTTCTTTCTTCTTACTCAAAACAATTTCAAACACATCTCCAACTACTATTACAATTCTACCACTAGTATATATAAATAATACAGTATAGTACTACAAACATCTAGAAACTTTACAAAATATTTTCAATAATGCTTCTGCTTTATATAAACTTAACAATATTAAAGTTAACCTAACAAAATCTAATCTACTTCATATTTTCTTCAAAAACTTCAAAATATCAAACTATACATTTTTTTATAACAATCAAACAATTTCTTCCAATAATCTAAAGATATAATTAGATATCTAAGCATCTTCTATAATGGTAAAAGGTTAACTAAGCCAACACTTAATATACTATACAACAAAGTAAAAAACTTTCTTCTTCTTATCAGATATAAAAAACTACTACCCTCACAAATATCTTCTCTTTTTAATCTTATACTTCAACTCTCTTTAGAATATCTTCTTTAAATTATACCTATTTAAAAAAATATACAAACTAAACTTTTTTGACAACTATTAATACAAACAAAAAGAATGCTCTCCTTAGCCAAAAATACTAACAATATATTACTTACTAACCTACTCATTTTCAATTTGCCCATTTTTACTAGCATATTTCAAAAAGTTAATATATCCAATACTAAATGTACTTTTAATACTTTTCTACTTCTTAATAATATTGGTATTCTTCAAATCAAATCCTAGTTATCAAAAATTTGGTTCCCAAAACTTACTAAAAAATACTCCTTACAAATTTTTAGAAAACACAAAACTATACTCTTCTCTTTTATCTCTTTCAACTAACAAGAAATAATATAACAATATCTTTACCCTCTCAAATTACAAATTACTTTACTTTTATTCCTGAACAAACATACTTAATCTATGATATACTTCTTTCAACTCCTAATAATCTTATACTTAATAGTCTTAAAAACAACAAAATTTTATTTATAAAACAAATTACAATAGCAAATAACAAATTTTTTCTTCTCTGGAATAATATTTATTTTCGTATAAACAAAGCAACTAGGAGTTATTAACCTTTATAGTTTACTCGACTTTTACAAATAACACAAAACAATTTTCTCTAGATTATATAGCCACATCTTTAACTACTTTTAATAAACAGTTTTGTTAATACAACTAATCTAATTTCTTCATTAAATATAAATTTTTTCTTTTAACTACTTCTTAATAATCAAGATGTTACTTTTTTACATCATAATAAATATTAACAAACCTTAATTTATAAAAATACTGATCAGCAAAACTACTTGAAGATCAAATACATCTAATAGAATTTGTTAATCTATTACCAAACTTCAAGCCTATAAACCTTCTATATAAACAAATCAAGTTTAACAATTCCTTACTACAAATTAACTAAAGAGAAATTCTTGCTATTATTGATATTGCTAATAACTTCAAACTATCTTCAATCTTTTCTCTTTGCCAACCACAAATTAATATTCTTTCTTGTGAAATATATTTAATATATTATATTATTGAATTTACCTATTATCAAAACCAACTTATCCAAATATACAAAAATATATTAGACTTAAATTTAAACAACCTTTAATTTGCCACAGATGCTTCTATTTAAAATTCTCAATTTACAAGTATACAAACTAGTATAGGCTAAATCTGCAAAAAAAACTTATCTATTAAGTTTAATATAGCAATTACTCCCTTCTTTGACTTGTCTTGATCTAAACTTATAGCAATTATCTTTCTTCTACTTGTTATTTTAATTAATTTTACAGTTACTATTCTTACAAATAGTTTAACAATAATTAAAAATCTATTTAATCCCTCTTTCTCAAAACTCATTCAAGTCAAAAACTGGAATATAATCTCTATTATCAACTTTATCAAATCTACTAAAAATATACTTATTAATATTATTAAAGTAAATTCACACTCAACCAATTCACTTTACAATCAAGCTGACTAGTTGGCCAAACAAGGCTTTACCAAATCTCTTTTAACCTTCTCTTATATATACTTTAATCTATCTATTTACTTTTCTTGAAACAATTATATTATTATATTCAAAGTATATTCTTTTATCAAAAATATTATCACAATTCAAGAACTTATATTCTGGTCATCTCTTAAACTTTTTAACAACTATATATCAGATATAAACTGGAACTTGACTTTCAAATTATTTAACTTTCTAGAATATAACTCTCAAAATACTTTTTTTATATTAAAATCCTAACAAATAATCTTTTAACAATGCAAAATCTTAATATTTGTTATCCAAATCTATATATAACAAATAAATACTATAAATGTTTTTTAACTAAAAACTCTCTCCACATACTTCTATGCTTCAAATATACTGAAAATATTTAACAATCAATTATTAATATAACTACTAATATACTTTAACAACTTCAAATTATATCTATTCAATTTACTACACTTCTTAATATTCTTTTATTATCTACAAACAACTTTTCAAATACACAATACAACTCTTACATCCCTACTATTCTTGAATATATTTTAAAACAATATATCAAAATGCTAAAACCCTAATTAAAAAACAAACTGATCTTATACTTATTAATCTTTCTAGCAATCTTCTATACTAGTTTTACTATGAAATATAGTTCAAATACAACTCTTTTTAACACAAATAGGAAATAGCCCAAAATATTATACCCAAAACCAAGCATATTAAATTCTCTACATCTTTACTTAATAACCAAACAAATTTACATAAACCTTATCTAGAATCAATAGATCTATATAATACTATTAAAAAATAGTATCTACAAGGCTTCTTTCTAACAACATACTTTCTATAATATTATAATTAATATCTTAAAGTTTTCTTTACCTACCCTAACTAGAATTACTTTATTTATTTAAATTAATAATAGTATTAAATAGAGAATAAAAGTTGTAATATTATATTGGGTACTCTGTAGTATAAATATAATTAGAAATCTTTAATATAGAAGTTTTTTTCTAAAATTATATCTTCTTTTTATTAGCTAGCATTGAGTTAAAAAAATTTGGCAGCCTAGTTAATTGATTTATCTGTCCTTTTATTCAAGTTTTTTTGATAACAAGAAGACTATTAGTCTTTAGATTAATATAGATTTATTGTTTTTTTTTTTTTTTTTTTTAATATTAAGGTGAGGCCTTGCTC
>CAJVPU010002134.1:0-11203 GCA_910591775.1 Dentiscutata heterogama | reverse complement strand
ACAAAAAACTTCTCCCTCCTACCTATAAAATTCCCACTATTACCAAGCTTAATGACTGCAAAAATGCTATAACTAAAGCAACTTTATATCATTTTTACACATGCAAAGCTAATAAAAAAGATCTATACACTATCCTAACTACCAATACTGAGTATTCTAAATTCTCTAATCAGCATACATATCAAAATATTTACCAACACTTTTACAAACATTCACTTTCTCTTTTTTCCACTCCTATCTTAACTTCTACTTTATCTGATCAACCTCTTTTTATCACCTATCCTACTCTTAACTTTACAATCTTTAACAAAGATGAAACATATCCTGCTATCTTTTTTAATTTCTTTTCTACCCAAGCCTTTTCTGATTTAGCTAATAAGGCAAAAGAATTTTATATTAAACAAAACAATGTTTAACCTAATATTAATTGCAATACTTTTTATTTCTACTTCTACTTTAATGAATATTTTAAAGCAGCTATTAAAAATAACAATATCTACAACTTTTCTTATAATGAAGCAATCTACAAACTTATCAAACAAACTATAAACTCTACATATATTGGCAGAGTTATTTCTTATTTTGAAATACTCAAAAACCCCAAACAAACTTTTTCTCAAATTTGCACTAAATACAATAAATCCTATTTGCCACAAGCTAAACAACTTATTATCAACCACTACAAAATCACAAAACCAACTCTATCTAACAACCTATTCTACAACCCACCATTTAAATCCAATAAATCTAATAAATCTAAACCCCAACCTTAACAGTCTTTTCTTAAGGTCTTCTGCAAAAAACATAGAAGCAGCTGCCACCTTTAAAATAACGATATCTTTCACACTTTGTGGACAATTTTTAGATGAAAATAATAGAAGTAGGCAGGCAGAAAAGCCTATTATATGGAAGAATCAAGTAATAATAGTCAGACTCAATACACAGAGCAGACTCAAGATTCTTGCACAGCCATAAGAGCCAGGCATATGATGAGCAATTTTGCAAAAGATCTTATCCTTTTCTTAGATACCAAGTTATTTCACCCTTCTAAGGAGATATGCTTTAACAAATTTCTTGTCAAATACAATTTACTACTTCTTCCACTTCCACAAACTCTCAAATTATTTCTTCATCACTTGCTCAAATATTCTTTCTTTCAACTCTATAAAATATCAGTTAATATTATTACATTTGAAACATATATATATCTTGATATAAATAAACAAACTCTTTCTGGTCACTTAATTCTTTCTCCAAACCAATATTCAATTTATTTCCTTTTCCTATTTTGTTACTTATAATAGATTATTAATTTATTTATTCAAGTAGTTTATCAAATTATAATTTACCTTTCTATTTTGGTCCACAACTTTATTTTATTTTAAACTTTGCTAAAATCTCAATACATATAATAATCAAACCAATCTACTACAAAACAAACAAACAAATAACTTTCCGTTTCTTATATCTATACTCAATATTACTCCTTTTTTATTATCTACAATTCTGCATCCTAATTATCTCCTACAATATCTCCACTACTAATAATTTCACCAAAACTTTCTATCTGATATAACATTCTTATTTTTTCTAATCTTTGTGAATATTTTGCTTTCTGATCAAGAAAATATTCTAAAACACAATCAACTTGTTCATTTTCATTATTATGTTCTAACTCCTATTATGTATATAATCATTTATTTCTTCTAATCTTCTTTTTACAACCTTTTTTTTATTTTGCAAACTATAATATTTTTAATTAATTACTTTAAAATTATAATTTTACTACTTACTCCTATATATTAATGTAGATATATACCATTGCATTCTTGTAAACCCAACTCCAAAAAACTCATACAGATAAATATCTCTAGCTCTCTCTTCTGAAATTTTACTTTCAGTATCTAAAACTTTACTCTGTAACAAATGCACTTCTTCTTCATAGGTTAAACCTACAATCTTATCTTGAAGCAAATTGTCTACTCCTTTTGGTGACAAACTTCACTTAAAACTTTTTTTTAAATGCTGTCTAAAATAACTTTATCAATTTATTTTCTATTTTAACCCCAACAAAATCCAAAAAATTTTAAATTTAATGCAAATACATATTATACAACACAAAATTCTCTAATAAACCAACATGTGGTTAAATCAAATAACCTGATTTGTAAATCATATCCAAATCAAACTTCAAAAAACATGCAAAATCAATTTTCTTAATCCTATAGGTTGTAGTATATTGGTTATAATATATGGCACTGCAGGGCTATATATTTGAATTCTACCAGTAGTATGTTAGACCTAGTACACTGCAGTAGAATTACCAACTACTTAATGAATATTTACATTTTGCTATTTTTAAAAAAATTTTTTATAATTCTCTTAATTACTATTACAATTCTTCTTTTTTATATTTTTTATATTGTAACAAATATTTAATACTGCAGATTTATATACTATATTATTTACAATACTATTATTCATTCTATCTTTTCATTTTATTTTTACAACTTTTAATTTTTCAATCTCTTTTATATATTTTTTTTATATATTTTTCTATTTCTTTACTTTTTTAATACTATATTATAATGAACCTTGCCCTTTATTAGAGCATATTATTACACCCTATTTAGAGCTTATCACTCAATTTCCTTTTATTCCTCTTAAATCCTCTTATATATACAACACTCCAACTCCTAACCCACTCTACTCTCCCCTTAGTCTGTACTTACAATATCCATAGCTAAAACTAAAAACTAAAACAACAAGTTTAGGAAGAATACTGCCTTACCCAAAATCTGAATATTATTAGGTTAACTGAAACCAAACTAGCCTTTAATTCATTCTACTCAAAACCTTACTCCACCCCTGCTTACATCTACTACTGGTCATGTGCAGATAGTTCCAAAGGGCACTGCTATTATGATTTGCAATCACCTCATTCCTTATATTCACAATATTACTACCCACTCTGGATATGCTATATTTATTGATATTTTCTTCAAACATAATTTCAAATTTCATATTATTTCAACTTACTTTCCTGTGACAACCCCAACACCAGATTGCATACTCAAAACCTTATAATCCAATGGATCTAACAAGCAATCTCTTCCAATCTGTTCTCTATTGTACTTGGTGATTTTAATGCCTCTATAAACTCATCTCTTTCCTTCTCTATTAAATTCAAACTTTTTCAATTTCTTACTTTGAACAACATTACAATCTGGCTGCTCATACTTTCTTATCTACTCCTACTTGGCAGAGTTCAAGATTTAGTAGTGAAATCAATTTTATTTGGAGTTATCAAACAATTCTAATCTACTTAACCTCATTTGAAACTAATAACACTAATACTAACTCCCTTAGTGATCACAAAATTCTTATCTCTCAATAGTTCTTTCCATATGCTTTACTAAGGCAATATAGACATAAAACCTGAACATGCCACAGAATCTTTAACTACAAAGTTATGAATTCTTCCAAATAGAAAAACTTTGCTAACCAATCTCACTTCTCACTCTACTCCCCTTTCTATACATACTAATGAATCTATTGAATCTATCTAGTATAAAATTCAAACTAGCATTATCTCAGCTACTTTTAAACATATCTTCAACAAGAAATTCACTGTCTGTAATTTCCAATATATATTCTTATCTAAAGCTTCCATGCTTCACAATAACCTTAAAAAACTTGGCAATATTATTTGCCATATCAAACACTCCCTCCATTCTTATATTCCTATCTACTTCCATTTCAACTCCACTATTTCTTCTTTCAACCATTCTCTCAATCTACAAATTTTATTTATTCCTAATTCTTACTCCTTCTCTTCTCTTGGATCCTCGATGCCAATGAAGAATGAAAAAATATTTACAATGCTAATAATATCGAAAACATCAAAGAAATCAGGCAACAAATCAATGACTCTATCTATAAATAATGTACCAAACTTCAAACATACTCAACCTCAATGATCAATAGTATTCTAAACTATTACAAGAACCTAGTCAAATTTAACAATATCAAGCTCAATCAAGATATCATTACTGATCCTCCAACTATCAAATCTCATATCCAAAAACACTTTGATAACTGGACTGCTCTCCATAATATTGATCACAATATCTTTCAGTTCCATTAGCAAGATAAGTACAATCCCAACAAAATATTAATCCTAACTAGTATTCCAGTATTCTTTTGAACTTTTCTCAAGATAAAATCATTGCTATAATTAACCAACTTCCTAACAACAAAGCATGTAGTCTATCCAGTATTAGCTACAAAATGATTAAACATGCTAGATTCACTTTTATTTTAGCAATTTCTTCTCTCTTTAACCACTGCCTCAACCTCCAATCTATATCCAAACAATGAAAAGAAGGCTGGATCTTTCCTATTTTTAAAAAACCTATTTTTGATAGCAATTTATCTAATACTAGACCTATTAGCCTAGTAGAATACATTAGAAAAGTTTATACCAAACTTCTCACAAACTGTCTTAACAATACTCTTTCCAAATATAATATTCTTTCTCCATTTAACTACATTGCTCTTCCTGTCAATTCTACATCCATCCCTATACACATCCTCAATAATATTATTAAAGATTCCAACTGCCAATCCAATCACTTTGGCTTCTCTCACAAGATATAAGTAAAGCCTATAACTCCATCAACTTCGAACTTTTTCAAAAATCTTTATATAGGCTTCAAATACCCCAACAGCTCATTAACATCTTTCTCAATATTCTCTTTAACTATACTAACCATGTTATTACCAACCTTGGTCTTACCAACTTTTACTCAGTTAAAAATAGTATTGACCAAGGTAAAACTATTACTTCTCTCTTTTGGAGAATCTACTATGACCCTCTTATTTCCTATATTTCTTCAAACTTCTAAGGCTACACTCTCTCTACTTCTGGCAATCCTGCCTTATTCTTCTATTCTTCAGCTACTATTACACCTCTCTATCAGTTCTAGCCTACATGGACGATACAATTTGGATCACCCAATCTAAAGAAAAACTAAATAAAATTATCAACATTGCAACTTCTTTCTACAATATAGCCAATATACAATTTAACTATTCTAAATCTATACTTATTTCTAAATACCCATCTGCATCTATCTCCTTCTTGAATTTAAATCTTCTATCTATTCTAATTCATCAATTCTTCAAATTCCTGGGTTGCTGGTTCACCCTTAATAATAAGCAAACACAACAAATTAAGCTCATCCAAGATGAATCTCTTCAGTTAGCTAATATTGCTAATACCAAAACTATCACTGATAAGCAAATCTCATATATCATTAATACTGTTATCATTCCAACTACTGAATACCACATTCAGAATATTGTTATTCCTCTCTCTACCTGCAACAAAATACTTGGCAAATACATAACTATTGCTAAACATAAGTCACATCTTTCCTGATCAACTCCTAATAGTACTATGCTTAACTATAATCTTTACAACATCTACAGCTTATAGGACATACAACTTCAACATTACATTAGCAGCTTTCTAAACTGTATTAACAATACTTCAACTCTTGGCCTAACAACTCGTATCAGACTTCAACAGTTTCAAAACAATCTATGATCTGCTACTAATATTTTCTAACACCCCAATTCTTTAATTGATGGTCCCAACAGACACACTACTACTTTTAAAATTATACAACTTCTTAACTCGCTTAATATTTCTATTACTTCTAATCACAATCTTGCCTGGCTACAAACCATAACTGGGGGTAGCTTTCTTCTTAAAAATATCCTTACTTAACATTCCAACTATCACACTTTTAAACAACAACTTCGGCACAAAAAGATTCTCTTTCTTGAACAACTATATTCTGCCAACAATGATGTACTACTTGACTGGTCTCACTTATCTCCTAGATTACTTCATATTCCCAAGAGAAAAAAGCCTACTTGGTTTAATTATTTGAAAATACTATCCTATCTCATAGTCCTTCTCATATAATTATTCCCTCTTTCTGACCAACAGGACATAATCCTTTCACTTACCAAACCAATCTTATAAATAAATCTCTCAAACCCTGGTTACTTACCTCATACAATAACAGTGTTATTATTGGACAAGTTTGCAAAATCTTTCATTAATCCAATACAATTTCTATTACACACTAGCAACATGATATCAATACTTCTCACTTAAACTGTTATCCACTTCCTCCTATCTCTTGCAAGTCTTGTCCAGGCTGTAGTCTCAACTTCAATCATATTTCTAATCATTGCATCTTTGAAGTCTTCTCCATTCTTTCAACAAAATTTTTTAGAAGGAAATCTAATAATCTACTCAAACTCAACACTAACTATATTGATCTTATACAATCTACTACTATCAAAAGCCCACCTGATATTCTCACTACCCTCTATTAATATTACTGATTCCCTTACATCTTTGCTTTTCTATAACAATACTGCATCTAGCAACCTTTTTCAAATTGCCTTAGCTAACAAACCTTTCAAGCAATTTACTTTCTTTACTAACAGTTCTGTCAAAAATCTTGGTATGGAGCAATGTACTATAGGTATTGGTTGGGCCCAAATCTGTAACAATACAGTTATTTACAACTTCTTAGCTTAAATTACCAACTGGCCTTCATCTTACAAAGCTGAGCCTCTTGCTATTCTCTCTGCTATCTCTACTGTTCCATGCAACTCCTCAGTTAATATCTTCACTAACTCTTAATCTGTAATCTCCAAATATAACAAACTACTCCAGACTTCACAATTTTCTACCAAATATTTCAAATTTAACTAATAGCCCATTTGGCATACAATTCTCAACTCTTTTAAAACCTGCAATATTAGCCTAACCTTCTACAAAGTTCAAGCTCATGCTAATAATACTTTTAATAACTTAGCAGATCATCTTGCCAATAATCATGCATCATTACCTATCTTACTATTTAACTATTCTAATATTCACAACCTATACTTCTTTCTCTAATAGAAAAATTTCTCTATCAACAGTCCTACTAGACAATTTATCAAAAACATCTGCAAAGCAAAAACTATTTCCATGTGGTCTTTACAAAACCGTGCTTCTAAATAGTCATACTTCTCTAATATTATAGACTAGAACTCTATCTGGCTTTATTTTAATAACAACCAAAAGAGAACATATAACTTTACCAATCCCAAGCTCAATCAACTCAAATCTTTTAAAATTAAAATGCTACTTAAAAATCTCCCCACTTATTCATACTTTTATTCTATATCACCTAACATATTTTCATCCTCTTATTGTTTCTAATGCAATTTTCCTGAATCCTCTACTCATTGGTATACTTGCTCCTATAACAACCTCTTATTACAGTTATTCACTCTTCTATTTTTGAAGCCATTTCTAATTTTAATCTCACTATGAACTAAAATACCTTATATATACAATTTTCTCTTATCCCTCCTTCTCTCTTTACCTCTTGCTACTTTATTCATACTCTTTTCACTCGACACTTAGAGGCCTCATTCCTACTCCTCTTATCCAATGCATATTACTATTTGACATTTCATATTCTTTTGCCTCCCAAATTATTATCCAAGTTCTTATCAAAATCTCTAACCAACTTTACAATCAAATTTGAAAATCATACTGTATTAATTTTTCTACTTAGAAAAAAGTACATCAAATATCTTCAAACTTTGTTTTCACCCAACCCTATCAACAACCTCTCTCTTGTTCCCATCCTAGAACTCATAATATATTTACATACAACTGCCCCTGCAATTTACCAGATTAACTACACACTGATTCTAATTCTTGCTTACCTGCTAGACTTGCAAATTATAAATTTAACACCTGGCTACTATGTGGACCCAGTATAGTATTTTATTTTAACTATTCAAATCTAGGTGAGTCTTGATCACTCTAGTAGGTTTAGGTCACAGATAAATAATTAGTCTAAGCTCTTATTCTTGCATGTAGTTTATATTTATTTATTTGTATATGAATTAAGTTTTCATTTAGTCTCTATATGTTTACTTATATAAATTACTCAATAAAGATATGAGCAAGGCCTCACCTTTTTAAATTAAAAAAAAAAAAATACTGTATTATAACTATATAATGTAAATGTAAAACAATCTATTAAATAAAGTTGGTTGAGAGTATATATCTAAGATCTGGGGATAGAATATTAAAGGTCTGGGTAACCAGACTATGGATGATCTTTACAAAATCAGATACCCTCATATCATATCCTAACTATACTACTTTTAAAAAATAACTAAGACATTATCATTCTTGACCAACTAACTACTACTTACAATTCCTGTCTTTTTGACTAAAATATATATCTTCATGACTTAATAAGATACCAAAAGGCAAAATTTCACAATAGTTTAAACTGCTTAAAAACTCTATTATAAGCTCATCTTATAATTATACTATCTTCTCTCAAATAAATCTGCCACTAACCAATTATTATAGTTACAATACTAGCCTTTTTCTCAAGCATTCTAAGCTCTGGTTTATCACAATACTTAACAACCAAGCTATTGTTAGCAAAGCTTACTGCCAATCAACAAACTTTAGTATTATACTCATCAATTACTAGCAATATAACATTACAACTAACTTTATATTATTGTATTCAATACCTCATATAATATCTAAGCCATGTCCTAACTACTCTCTTAACTCTAATCTTATCAATAACAAGTATATTATTTTTATTCCAACTAGCCAGGCTACTAAGTTTTTAGGCAGATTTCATCTAGACAAATCAATTAATTTTAATTCAAACCCTTTTGACTTTATCTACTCAATTAATCAACTCAAAGTTATTTCTATTCCCATATCTTCTAACCTTACTATATAAACTTCACAAATCTCTCTTTTCTTCTTTGACAATAAGGCTTTTAATACCCTTCAACAAATTGCTAATAACAATTAATCTTCTATGAATCTCACATTCTATACTAATAGATTCGTCATTCAATTTGAAAACCTCTACTGCTCTATAAAAATTGGTTAGCTACAAGTTAATCATAATAATGTCCATTACACTTTTCAAGCACAAATTTCACTATGGCTATACTTTTTTAAGGCTGAGCTACTTGCAATTCTGTCTGCTATATATACTGCACTCAGAAACTGTAATATTCAAATTTTTACAGACTCCCAATCTATCATATTCAAATACAATGATCTAATTTAACAAACAAATAGCTCAAACTTCTTAAAAATACTATACTGGTCCTTATAAAATACACTTCTTAATTTCATCAAATCTTATAATCGTAAAATTACTTTTCACAAAGTAAAAGCACACCAGAACAGTATATTCAATAACAAGACTGATGAACTAGCTCACAATTATCTCAATACACTACTCTTTATATTTAATTCCTACAATATCTATAATCCTCAATATACTCCTTATTTTGAAGACTCTCCTCTTGAACTTCTAGTATGTTGCAGTATCCAAACTATATATCATGCAAAGATTTTTGCTCTTTTATTATCTCAAAACCATTTCTAACCTTGAATACAAATTTTCTAGTATATAAACTAGAATGCAACCTGGCTTTATCTTAATAATAACCAAAAGATTTCTAACTTTGCTTACAGTTTCCAGTTCTCTACTCTTAAAATATTCAGAATTAAACTTCTTATTGATAAGCTCTTTGCATCTTATATATTGTATAAAAGAAACCTTTTCTATTAAACACCTATCATATATGCTAGCAAATAACTACTCTATTATACTAGGCTCTGTGCCTGTCTTCTAACCAACTTTATATACTTATTAAAAACTCTTTATAACACATCCTAACTGCCAATAAGCTCCAAGTTCCTCTATCTCAAATTAATCTTCTTTATACTAAAATTGCTAATCTTGATAGCTTGCTAATATACAACTTTACTAATAAACCTTCTATATTCTCTACACTTTCTAATTTAGTCCCTCTTAATATCATATATACAATATATGACTTCACTACTTCTAATCAAATTGCCAATACAATCTGCATACAACTTCTCTTTCATATTAACAAGCAACTTTATTTGGATATCTAGATCTTTTACTGTAGTTCAAGACCCCAAACCAATCTATATAGCAATAACAACTTGTATTATCTAATCTCTTAACTAGTATACTCTCTACAACTGATACTTTTAATAATACTTCTAGTATATCTTCATCAAAAGTAATACTCTGGTATTCTAACTGGATTAAATATCAAATACACCCCTTACATATCTCTAATATATCCCAAATCTAGATAAGCTTTGGCCACTTTAGTAGGTTTAGGCTACAGATAAATATTTAAGCTTAATTTTATTAGGTTTTAGATGTCTAAGTTCTTATTCTTAGTACTAGACTTAAAATATAAAACCTTTTTCAATTATATAAAATATTTTTATTAAGTTTAATAAAGATAAAAGCAGGGTCTTATCTTAAATGCAAAAACATTGTTTTTAACCTACCTGACCCATTTTTATTGATCCGCCAAAAAAAAAAAAATTATCATCGTTTTTTTGACCCAAGTAGTGTTAGTCAGGATTTTAGGATGATCGCATAATAAATTAAGCTTATATAGATATATGATACAAAAATGATCTAATTAATAACGTCATATAAAAGACAAAAGTAATCTCTTGTTTTAAAAGGAAAAAATAATATACGCATATAAAACATGGTTATAGAGATCCATAAAAGTAGACTTCATGAAATAATATATAGAAAAATCGACCAAAACTATATTAATTTTCTTACACAAATGACTTCAGCTTCTTTTATATTGGTGATATTCTATTACTATTTGGATGATCTGTTGAACATTATTTATATTCTCTTCTTATACAACATCCGTTATAAGGTTCAAAGTTATAAATAACATGATATATTTAAAATTTATATATTTTAAGTTATCACGGTACCGATATAAATGTAATAAATAAATAAATAAATACTAAAGATATATAAGACAATTCTGACAAACATTTTTTTTTTTGCAATGAACGTGTAACAAACACTATGTGGGTCAAAAACGATGATAAATTTTTTTTTTTTTTTTTTGGGGGCGGGTCAATAAAAATGGGTCAAATGGTCAAAAACAATGTTTTTGCTAAGGTGACTACTTAGGTCTCTGGCACGTAGCTTTATTCGGATAATTACAATATTACATCAATTTCACGAGGATACAACTAGCCACA
>CAJVPU010002133.1:0-11204 GCA_910591775.1 Dentiscutata heterogama | reverse complement strand
AAATGTTTGTATTATTTTATAGTATGGTTAATCCATTTTTGCAAAAAAAGTCATAAGCCGTGTTTTTGTTTACTGGTTCCCATATTCTTCTACTATATAATTTGAATATTAGGATGATAAAGAAAGAAAAAATACATATGTAATTCTTTTATCTTTTGTATACCTATATTCTTCTATTATGTAATTTAAATATTAGAACAATAAAGAAAGAAAAAATATATATATAATTCTTTTACCTTTTGTATACCTGTATCTTTTTATAATGCTATTCACAGGTTGAATCAATAAATAACAAATATATATCAGAAGACAAATCTCCCAATACATACTCATTATTTTACCATAAATCTACTAAATAACTGTAGTATATCAGTAGCATATTGGTAGCATATAGGTTAAATATGAGAAGATAGTTCAATAATGGTAACATAATAGTAACATACTAGAATATCTTGATATCTTACTCTTAGTTCATATAGTACTAAGAGTATGATACCATGATGTTCCAATATGTTACTCTTATATTATCATTATTAATCTACCTCCCAATATCTAATTTATATACTACTAATATGCTATTGATATACTATAGTTATTTGGCAGATCTATAGTAGAATAATGGATACATATTAGGTGATTTGTCTTCTGATATGTACTCATTATTTATTGATTCAACTTGTGATTAGCATATAAGTTGAATATTGAAATAATAAAAGAGAAAAAAATATATATATTTTTTTATACTTTTTGTATATTTGCATTTTTTTATTATGCTACTAGTATATAGAAATGAATATCAAGATGGTATTAGGAAACAAAGAGTATATTATTTTGTATCCAATATCTATATTTTATTTTACCCTAATGCTAATATCTGTTAGTTTACTATTATTTATTTCCTGAAATACATATCAGGTAAATAACAGATTAATAAAGATATATCCTATTATTTAACTATTATTTATGTATTTGACCTGTGTTAATTAAAAAAACAAACTGAATCTATACTTATCAATCTCTCTAACAATCTTTTACACTGGTTCTACTACAATATATAGTCTAAACACAACTCTTTTTAACATTAATAGAAAATAGTCTGAAACATTATACCTAAAACCAAGTATATTAAATTCTCTATACCTTTACTCACTAACCAAACAATTCTTTATAGACCTTATTCACAACCAATAGATCTACACAATGCTATTGAAAAATGGTACTTACAAGACTTTTCTCTAACAACATGCTTTTTATAATGTTATAATTAATACTTTAAGGTTTTCTCTAATCTATTCTAGCTAGAATTACTTTATTTATTTAATTAATAATAGTATTAAACAGGAAATAGGAGGTAAATATCATATTGGATGCTCTGTAGTACAAATATAGTTAGAAATCTTTATTATAAAAAATTTTTTCTAAAACTATATCTTCTTATTATTAGCTAGTTCTAAGTTGAAAAAATTTAACAGCCTGGTCAGTTGACTTATCTGTTCCCTTACCCAAGTCTTTTTAGTAACAAGAAGACTATTAATCCTTAGATTAATATAGGTTTATTGTAATAAAGTTTCTAATATAACATTATATTAATAAAAAAAAAAAAAAGTATTTTGCTGTGATTTGAGCAGTCTTATATTTCTGGCCTTATCTGTATAAATCTTATTTTACTTTTTATACCAACTATTTGGCATTAAAATTGTTACTCTCTTACTAGTTACTCCAAAATTGACTAGCTAGAGAAATTCTATCCTTGCAAAAATATTTATTTACTACTATACACAAGTCAAAAAAACTATATCTAAATACCAATAGTTTATCAAGAATCTAAAACTATCCACTAAAGTTTTTTCTTTCTTATTATTAAACTATACTACTTATAGACAACCTATTTTAATTTAATAAACACTATAAATTTAGATAGATATAAAACTTATACAGAATACCTTAGTAAGTCTAAAGTACTTTTTAATTATAAAAAAAATATTTTAAAGCATAAGATCTAATACTTCTTTATTTAGAATAATCATTTATATAAGAATAATCTATGTTATTTTAGAAGACCTCTAAGAGTTTTTAAGACCTCATAAAGTAAAGCCAATATTATATACTATGTATGCAAACCTGTTAGCTAAATATTTTGAAAAGGAAGAAATCTATTAGAGAATTATAATTAAATATAACTAGCCTTAAATAAGAAATAATATAAACCAATATATAGAAGCCTATAATATCTGTTAAAGAAGGAGTAAATATAAGACTTGTAAACTACTTTACCTAATTAAAGTAGGCCAATTATTTAATCAGATTGGTATTGATATTGTAGAATTATTATCTGTAATACTAGAAAGCTATTGCTATATAGTAGTTGTTACAGATTATTTTACTAAGTAGCCAGAGGCATATATACTTACTAGTACTAATATTAACTTTGTAGTCTTCTTTTTTTTTAATAATATTATTTGTTATTATAGAAGTCCCTGTGAGTTACTTTCTAATTAAAGTATCTACTTTTGTAATAAACTAGTAAATACTTTTTGAAAATAATAAAATTTACTATTGCATATCTACTATTTACTATTTACAGACCAATAAATTGGTAGAAAGATTTAATAAAACTCTATATAAAGTATTAGCCAAATATGTTAGACAATATATTTAAAAATAGTCTAAGTTTATTTTGGCAGCATTATTTGCCTATTGAACTACTTAATACTATATTACTAAATATAAGCCTTTTTTCTTGGTATATAGCTATAATGCTATATTACTAGTTAAGACAGTTATAACAATATATCTAGTTGAACCAATTACTGAAGCTAATATACAAAGTTATTTTTTCTAAAGAATTGAGTCTATTCTAAAGAATCTAGAAATTACTCAAAACCAAAAAAAATATTAGAAAAGTTCAAAACAAACAAAAGGCTTATTATAATTAAAAATACTAAATTGAGATTTATCAAATTGGTGATAAGATGATATTGCATAAAACTTCTCTAAGCATGTTATATAGTACCAAACTTAAACAATTCCATACAAGTCTATATTATATACATAATTTGTGTAGAAAAGAATCTTATAAGTTAAGAATAATAAATTTCAATTTAAACAATAAGCTTTTAAAGAGTAAAAAAGTTTTTAAGAAGTCTATTTACAGAAACTAGTTAAAGAGATACGTCAACATCTCACAATTTTAAGTTTAAATTCTTATAAAACCTTGATAATTAACTCTAATTAAATAAGACTCTTACTAAGAAAATGTCACAATTACAAATTAATTCTAATTTTTTAAATCATATTTTTAAATTAAAACAAATATATAAAAATACTAATATAGCCAAAGTTCATATAATAGCCACCAATATATATCTTTTTTTAATACTTAAGAAGATTAGCAGATTTGAAATTTTCAATAGATATCACTACAAATCCTTTCTTCCAAGCCTTGACTTTGTACTTAGATAACCTCTGTTAAACAGAAATATTAATCTGATACTCTGAGCTTATTCCTGAAGTAGAGTTTCTAGATTCAGTTTAGTTTAGTTCAGGTTCAATAAATCAGAGCTTGAACCTAAACATAAACTACAAATTTTGCAGATCATTAAACCTAAATCAGAGCTTGAACCTAAACATAAACTACAAATTTTGCAGATCATTAAACCTAAATCTGAACTGAACTTTGAATTTATAAATCTGAACTGAACCTAAACTTAAAGTTTTGGTTTAGTTTAGATTTAGTTCAAGGTTTATAAATATATTCAAGTTTAGTAGTAGTTAGTAAAAATTTTTTTTGTTTTTAGAATTTTCAAATTTGGAGTTTTTTAAAATTTTTTTTTTCTTTACTAAGTAAACCTATTTTTAACTTCTAAGATAAGTTATAAAGAAGTGTTTTGCAATTAGAATAGTAGTTAAAATATTAAAATTGACCTAGTAGATCACAAGATATAAGTAATTTAGTTCTTGTGACTATATATTTTTTTCTTTATATAAATAAAGAAAAAACAAATAGCTATTAAACAAAAATACTTATATCTTATAATTTACTAAGCTGATTTTAATGATTTAACTGCTATTTTGATCACAAGATATTTTTTTACAACCTTGATTAGAAGTTAAAGAGAGATTTACTTTTTAAAAATTTAAGATCAATAATATTTTATATAATTTTATTAATAAAATTATAAAAAATATCATAATACTCAAAATTTTACCAATTAATTATATCTTTATGTTATAAGTAAACTTGTTCTATATATAAAACTATACATATTGGTATATGTTTATATTATAATTTTAAATTTTAAGAAAAATATTCTTAATTTTAAAAATTTTAATCAAAAATTTAAAATTAAGTATATTTTTCTTAAATTTTACAAAAATAAAGTAAACATATACCAATATAACATATTTTATATATAAAACAAGTTTACTTAGAGTATAAATATAGAATTAATTAATAAAATTTGAGTATAATAATATTTTTTATAATTTTATTAATAAAATTATAAAAAATTATATGATTCTCAAAATTTTATTAATTAATTCTATATTTATGCTCTAAGTAAACTTGTTTTTTGTATAAAATATGTTATATTGGTATATGTTTACTTTATATTTGTAAAATTTAAGAAAAATATACTTAATTTTGAATTTTTGATTAAATTTTTAAAATTAAGAATATTTTTCTTAAAATTTAAAATTATAATAAAATATATGCCAATATAATATAGTTTTATATATAGAACAAGTTTACTTATAATGTAAAGATATAATTAATTAGTAAAATTTTGAGAATTATAATATTTTTATAATTTATTAATAAAATTATACAAAATATTATTAATCTTAAATTTTTGAAAAGTAAATCTTTCTTTAACTTCTAATCAAAGTTGTAGAAAAATATCTTGCAATCAAAATGGCAATTAAATTATTAAAATCAGCTTAGCAAATCATGTGATATAAGTATTTTTGTCTTGATAGCTATTTGTTTCTTCTTTATTTATATAAAGAAGAAAATATATAGTTGTGAGAACTAAACTACTTATATCTCATGATCTACCAGGCTAATTTTAATGTTTTAACTGCCATTCTGATTACAAGACACTCATCTATAACTTTTCTTAAAAGTTAAAAATAGGTTTACTTAGTAAAGAAAAAAGATTTTTTTTTAAAAAACTCCAAATTTAAAAATTCTAATGACAATAAAAAAAATTTGACTATATTTCATTACTGAACCACTATTGAACCTAAACATGTTCATGAACTTTAAATTGAACCTGAACTGAACATGAACCTGACTTAAAAGTTCAATACTGAACATTAGCTTAACTTAAAAGTTCAATATTTTTTTATAATTAAACCTGAACTTGACCAAAGTTCAATTAAGTTCAGGTTCATAAGAACACTACCCTGAAGGAACCTGGTCTGAAAAGCTTAGTTATATATGTAGGATGATTAATTCTAACAAGGAAAATCAAGTGAATCTCCTCCAGTATTATTATTATTTAGGGGATTTTATAATCTTGAAAATCAGGTCATTACTGCTAATGTGTTATATAGGATGACCAAAGAAGTTTTCCTAGTCTTAAAAAGCGAAGCCCAGAAGATACGTGCGCAAGAACTGTCTGAATTTCTTGCCGAGCCCTTTGCAGGAGCTCAGGAGTAAGAAGGGGAGTATGTCACGGATCCCATAACATGGAACCGCGAAGGGGGCTTATTTAGAATTTTATTTATTAATTTATTTATTTATTGTCTTTGGTATTTTGGGTAAATATTGGGAACTGATCAGTAATTGTTGGAGGGTATGCACAGCGCTAGCAACAATCATTGTTGGCCTGACAACAATCGTTGTAGACACAACAACAATCATTGCTGGCCCGGGCTGTGGGAGTTTTAAGGCTTGCGCCCAAGGAGTAAGGAAAGGTTGTAGAAGTAAGAGGGTTAGAACGTAGCACTGTAGATTCATAGTAAATTAAAAATGTATTTAAAGCCTGAATTTTCAATTTAACAAAGTTCCTTCAGACTTTGATGTCTTTAATGAAGTGAAAATAAGAATCGATTTCTCGAATAATTAAATACATATCATTATCGTTATGTTGACTTATTGTTAATCTAGCTCCCATTGTTATTACCGTTATATTTGAATTATTTATACTCATTAATTATAAACTAAATTATTATTTTTACCCTCCATAAACATCCTTATTACCTTACATATTATCATAGTTGACCCAAAATACCGATCCGCCCTACATTATTTATTACCTATTTCGCATATCCTTACATCTTGCATTCGAAATCGAACCCTTAAAAATCGATCGTATAAGCCCCAATTTACATACTCCGTGACCTTACCTCACGTGTTTATATTGAAACGGAAAGATATTTATAACTCTTTACGTTTACTATTGGAGCTAAATTGTACATTATATTTTCATCGCTCTCCCTACAATAGCAACAGTATGCAGGCCAAGAAAATAGTATGCATTTGCAAAATAAAGAACATGCATTTATTTATTAAGCCCGTTATTGGGCCAGATAATTAATATGCATTTAAAGGGGATGCATTTAGAGAGGTCTGACTGTATTTATTCTGTAGTGCCGTAATTATACCCTGACGTACTGCCATAAATATACTATGTTTTGCAGTTCTAAAAGTTAGGACTCATTGATTTCTCGTTTTAATTTTCTGCTTTAATTTTTTTATCCCCCCCCCCTTTCGGCATAATTGCTTCGGGACACCATTGTCGTTTTTTTTGCATTAATTTAAATACTGTACTGTATTTCATTAAATTAATACATCTTATGTAGCAATAATTTTTTTAAAAATTTATTTATAAATTAAAGCGTATTTCATGAATAAAGTATGATACTTGAATAAAAGTTAATGATGAATAGACAATTCTTCAATTCACTCTTTATTATTTTTCTCATTCATTTGTTAGCATTAACCATTGATGCTAAACATACTAAACATGCTAAACATAAATATCATAAATATCATCCGCAATCTTTTAGAACATGTACTATCACTGATATTAGTTCTGAAACAGTAACATTCACTATAGCCTGTACAACAGAAACACCTACTTTGAGCGCTTGCCCTGATAACGAACAGGTACCTGATGATTGCGATAAATGCGAACAAACAACAACAGTAACTTTCATACCTACTTCAACCGTTTGTGCTCCTACCTGTATTCCTGATGGAAGTCCCTGTCAATCTGATGATCAATGAAGTCTGCTTACCTAGCATAACTACTCCTACTCCATAAAATAATTTGTAATTAAATTAACTAACGTTACTGTAAAACCGGATAACATATAATAATAATTAAATCGGATATCCGGTTTAATGAATTAATTGACTTTTTCTTTTATAATTGAGCATTAGACTAAATTAGTATCGTGATTATTAAAGCTCACTATATGAAGTGGCGCGCATACTGACACGCGGCTAATATGTAGCGTGTGTTTCTGATATAATTTAGGAGTTTACTAATTTCTCCCCACACTTCTGATTGGTTCTACTAATTATTCGCATATCGGAATATCAACGTTATTAATCAATTTTATGGTACTCCGATAGTGAAGTGTGGGGAGAAATTAGTAAACCCATAATTTAGTAGGTTCCAGAAAGTATTTTATTAATTAAAATATACTGTATAGAGCTAAAACTTCTATTTAATAAAGAAGAGGAATCCCGGTTTGTTGTAAAGTAGCATAGTTATAATATTAAATCCTCATAATCATTAATGCGCCTTTGTAAAAAAAAAAAAAAAACCCCCCGGTTGTAAAATTCGGATATAATCCGATTTAGTAGGTTAATATCCGGATAGATATTTTTAAAGTGGATGTCTATCCGATATCCGTTTAAGTATCTGGATTCAATCACTAGGTAAACTAAGAATTATATAACTAAAGATAACACAGTCTTAATTACCAAATTACGGCAATTTATGTATATATATTTACGAAATCATTCTCTATACGTATAGTAAAAAAAAATACTTTTTTTCTATTAGTCATTTATCATGTGTTAAATTAATTTTTATGCATATCGATATGAAAACTTTGTTAATCAAAACCAATTAACAGATGCATTGTCTCAGAATTACATACATGCATAACACAAAGATTGATACGAATCAAATGAATAAATATATATATGAACCATCTTTGTGGATAGATAGAAAGAATATAAATACATAAATGTAAAATACGTAAAATGTTCAATTTTTTCCATATTTCACTCGATTTTTACTTTTTTTATTATTTTAACATTTTCACAATATTCACTCCAAATAAACTTGTTTTTAAAAAAAATGCGTTCATTCCTCGCATATACTTTGTTTCTTTTAATGACTTTCATAACTTTTAGCACAGCGGACTATACAGTTAATTCACCAGCTGCAGGAATGGTATATAACAAAAGCGACATACTTCCAGTATCATGGAACGTCACTTCAAATACAGATAAAATTATTAATGTGACTTTAGCACATGGAAATTCCCAAAATTTTACACAAGATATGGTTTTGTGCTCGAATATTAACCCAAATGTCGGACAATGTAATTATACCATCGGTAATCTTACTTCGAGACGTGATTATGTTGTGATTGTCGGAAAGGACCCAGCACATGTAGGATATTCAAACTATTGTATGTATAGATTTAACGATATGTACACGTGTAATTGAGTGGAGAGATTATGATAACTAAATATTCCTTATATTTTTTATAATTACATAGTCGCCATAAATTCTACTGGACCCCTTCCACCACCATCAGGATGTCCAAACTTTGTACATTACTTTTTTTATTTTTTTTAATTTCTAAATTGCATATTCAATATTCTTTCATTATCTCATAAACTTTCTTTAATAGGGAGGTTATGATTGCCCTGAATCATTACCATGTTGTAGTGCTAGTGGTTTCTGCGGAAGTGAATATTAACTTTTCTTATTGTATCATAAATTTTATACTGTATATACGTAATTGATCTAAATTATTAAATTATTTGTAGATACGGGTGATTATTGCGGAACTGGCTGCGATCCAACACATAGTTTCAATGGTAAGTGCTCCAACCAATAACACTTGTGGTGGTGTTACATGTACTGCTGATTATCCTTGTTGTAGTTCATTTAAATTTTGTGGTAGGTTATCAAATTTAAGCTTTAAAAATTTAAAAAAGAATCTACTTATAAAGATTATTAATTACGAATATGTAGGAGATTCAGAAGATTATTGTAGAGACGGTTGTGATCCAGCAAGCAGCTTCAACGGACAATGTGTAAACCCTAATAAATCCGCAAATTAGTCAATAATCTTGCCAACACCGTTTAAAATGAATTAAAAAAATTCAAACCATTTCTCATTGGATTATCTATTAATAATATATATACAATATAATATAAAATTAGAAAAAAAATCAATTTACAGTATTTTTAAATTATTAATTTTTTTTTAAATGACTTGCACATGCACAAACTTTTTTTTTAAATTAAACCATTAATAAACTACAACTAATATACATATATACGCATTTGTTGTATAACTGTACGTACGTACGTACTTAATATTGACGTATTCAACCTGCAAACTCATAAATTTTTTATATACAGTACATTCGAGCAGCGTTTCGAAAATCAACGCAGCTCAATGTAGCACAGCTCTGCACAAATTAAATCATAAAGAAGATCTGGTCGGTCGGGTTGGATGACTTTAAGAAACCTATTAGATTTAGGGCCGTACCTTTCCTTTTTTTAGTAAATCATTCTATCTATGTTGTATTCACGGACTCACGAGACTTGAAAAAATTTTTATGCAAATCATCGATCCAAACAAATCGCATTTGATTTTTCTGCTCCTATATTGAAATAATATTGAAATAATAACCGTGGTTATTTATCGTGGTGCCAATTATATAAATTGATTTTATTGTTAATTTTGCATGTTTCATAACACGTAAGTATGTTGTGGTAATAACACAATGTGATTTACTTGGTAAATATGTTAATAAGAAGTATTAACAGTTGAATGATTACATTATTTTATTTTTGTAATCGATCTATAAATTACTGTATGATAATCGTTCAATAAATAACCAGGATGAGTATGAAGTTAATCCTGTTCACTTTAACGATTGTTTCAAGAGAATGTTATGTATGATTAACCATATCCATTTAATCATTCAATAAATTACCAGGGTGAGCATGAAGTTTGATTCTGTTCATTTTAACAATTGTGCTTCGAGAGAATGTATAATTACAGTAACTGTGATCATTAAATCATTCAATAAAATCTCCAGGGTGAGTACGAAGTTTAATTCTGTTTGCTTTAGCGAATGTGTTTCAGGTGAATGTATGATTATCCAAAACTATTTAATTGTTCAACAAAATCACCAGCGTGAGTATGAAGTTTAATTCTGTTTGCCTTGGCAATTTATTTCAGGATAATGTATGATTAACCGTAATCATTTAATCGTTCAACAAAATCGCCAGGATGAGTATAATTTTGTTCACTTTAGCATTTGTGTTTCGGGACAATGTATGATTAACCGTAATCAATTAATTGTTCAATAAAGTTACCAGGATGAGTATGAAGTTTAATTCTGTTCACTTTAACGATTTTTTTCGAGACAATAAAGATTAACTCATCATGGCAAATTTATGAAATTTAGCTAAAATTTGGTCACCAAATCCGAGTATTTTTGTCCCCCGAAGTAAATCTTAGTTACCAATTTACATATTATTAAATTGATATAAACCCGAAAATTTTTTTTGGACCTCTGATCTAGACTGATAACGCGTCTAACTTATCTTCCTCACCCTTATTAGACATATAAATTTATTATAACGACGCACCTTAGCCTGGAAAAAATTTCTTATCTCAGCCAAAATCTATATTTATATCTTAATGGTCAAATTTTTCAAGGGTTATTTCATAAATTCGCTGCAATGTATAATCATTTAATCATTCAATAAATCACCAGGGTTAATATGAATTTAATTTAACGATTGTGTTTCAAGACGATGTATAATTAACTGTAATCATTTAATTGTTCAATAAATTACCAGGGTGAATATGAAATTTAATTTGTTCACTTTAACAATTGTATAATTAATCTTATCCGACATGTCTTATGTGAACACCGAACGATTTTTGTGTATGTTATTCGGCCACCTCCTAATACAATACACAAA
>CAJVPU010002132.1:0-11205 GCA_910591775.1 Dentiscutata heterogama | reverse complement strand
AAACAAACTATTTTATATGAATTTGGAAATAGTTACACCCTACCCTTAAAGTCAAAATCTTAGTCAATTATTATTCATAAATTAAAAACTTTAACTTCGCATAAATGTAAAGTGTGGAGGTGAATTAATAAAAGTTCTTCAGTTTACATGAATATATGCAATTTATTATTTCGGACAACTTTTTACTTAAGAGTAAAATTTTTGACTTTAATATATAGCTATGATTGATTATCGATTATATTTTAATTTTGTTTGGCGACAAATTCTGATTGGCTAAAGGGCAATAGAATATCAATTAACATATGTTAAATGACCTTCTAAGTCATTTGGGTCTCGAAATGACCCAATGACTAGTCATTTGGGTCATTTCGGGTCATTTACCATCACTGCCCTGCACCGTGTGCATCCTTTGCTATAATTTCACTATAACTCAAAAATTTACCAGGGTAACCCTGTTGTGTAACTAATGAAAAGATCCTCTTGCAATTTTACCCTAAGCCAACCCTAACCCTAACTATTATTAGGTTTAAATTTTTCATAGGGGGGCAAGATGATCGTACGTATGTTACATTGTGTGTTCGATGTAATAAGTAAATTTTTTATGCGACATACTTGAACATTTTTATTATTTCTTGGGTTATGAAAAAAAGCCTTTATTACATTAAATGTGCTACCTACTATGGTTTCATGTGAAATTTCTAAATAAATTAATGGTAGAGTGCAATTACAAAATTTAAATTGTATCTCCTCGATATGCGTGAAAGCATAATGGATAGCGTTTTTTAATGAAACAGAGAGCTTTTTTTTTATAATCTGAAATAATTAATTTTTATCGAATTTATACTGTTGCTACATTATTACATAGCATAAATGCAATAAATAATTATTTTTAAGATTATGAAAAAAAAAACTCTATGCGAAATCTCTAAATAGATTGGCATGTAGAATTTACAATTTAATGTTTGCAATTTTTTGTAGAAAATTGCCACATGCGTATCTTCGTATTAGAGTTTAGTGGAGGGCATATTTTAATTTAATAGAGAGCTCTTTTTATAACCCGAAATAATAAAATGATTGATATTTTATCGAAACTAACTGTTACCGCAGTAGTATATTATGTAATTAATCGTAGCTGCCGCAACAAAAATGTCACGGAAGATTCTCGTTTTGATTGGTTAACGGGGCAGCTGCAATTACATTAGTAAATTCTGATTAATTCTGGCCTAATTTTTTGAGCATCACTCTTATTCAATCAAAATTGAGAATCTGCCGTGACAATTTTTTGCGGCAGCCAGGGTTAATGCATAATCCTGGACTCCCTAATTTCGTAACGAACAAGTCCCGTGATTTATTGTCATATGGAAAGTCCAGTGACTCGCAATACAGCGTCGTGACTCCGCACACAGCGTTCATTAACTGTCACGGATGATTGTAAAATTTTCGAGATACATTATTTTAGGCTTTTTTTTTTTAGATTTGGACTAGGATTTAGGGTTAGGATTATAATTAAAGAGTATAAGTGGGTTTTTATAGGATTTATAGTTTTAAATTAAGGCCCCAGATTTCTCATTTGATTTTACGATCATCCGCGAATTAATCATGTGATCAATTCACCTTTATGATTGAAAAGCAAATCAAAAAGTTTTAACCATATATCTATATACCCGCTCAAAATTTTTACACACATATACATATTATACCTTTTTTTTTAAAAAAAAAAGTTATTATATAAATTATCCGGTTTTCCTTTTTATTGGTCTACGCATTCAATATCTTTCATTGTATTAACTATATTATTATTTGCAGCACCGAATGCAATATGGGTTCTAAATTAACAGTACATGTTTGTGAGTTAAATTAACATCATATTAAAATAGTTATAATATTACTAGTACCTACCCACTCTTATCAAACATAGACTTCACCCCAAACACTAATAAACCATTTAATTTACACAATTTTAATTTATATTAAAATTTTAATTTTTTAAAAATCACCGACTGGTGATGAAAATAATTATATAATATTAGTTTTATGATCCAATGTAAATTGTTATTATAGACCGTTAAGAGGAAATTTTTGTAGAAAATTGCAAAAGAGGTTTTTAACAAAATGCAAAAAACTTTTATGATATAATGAATCATTTCCTGCCACTTGTAAGAAGGTAGTAAACAGTAGCAAATTTGGAATTTACCAGGAAATATTAATAATTTATACTGGACTCAAAATATTTTGGGCATGGTCACAAAAATAAACGATTCACAAAATATTTTACACGATAAATCTCATTAAAGTTTATATAACTAATTAAAATAAATTATGAAAAATGTAATTATAAATACCTTTTCTCATTCATGTTGATTTAATGAGAACAAAAAAAATATTGATCAATGAATTTATAATAAGATTCAAGTTTGTAGCATTTATTTTACTTAATGTCTCTAATTATGCTTATCTTATTCATGTAATCATTATGCGAGTGAAGAAATAAATACCGAGAATAATAATTCGAAACAATAATTTCTCCTGTTAAGCCCAACCATAATCAATATATTGGATTCATTCAAAAAATCCGATGAAATCAATTGCGAATGATAATTTATATAAATATGTTATGTTTACATTTAAGTGATAAGGAAAAAAAATCAAATCTTTGGACTTTTAAGTTTATAGCTTAATGAACTCAACCCCGAAAAACTACTTAGTGATGATCAGGTTTTCGGTGCCGAACCAATTAGTTATAAACTCATAAGCCTAAAAGTTGCTTCTCTTAGAAAGTATAAGCAAGCAAATTAAATCATTTTTAACTCAGATAGACATGTGAAGAAATTACCATCTCAAAGTATTATCAAATCATGTTCAAGATTTTGCGTATAAACGCCATAAAAAATTGTCATAAAACATCCTCTATGCAGTATGGTAAGTAATTTTAATTGTAATATTCCGTGATATAATCTTAGCTTCTAATTATCATACAACTACTTATTCAACTTTATTTCATGCCATGATCGATGTCCTCAAACTAGTGACTGCATGCCATGCCATACAAGTAGCATGACTAAACTTTTAAAGTCTATTAGGCATACCATAATTAGTAAATTATGTTTAAACTTATTCTAAATAATTTGATTGGCTAAAAAAATAATAATATACAATATATATATATATATATATATATATATATATATATATATATATATATATATATATATATATTATTGATGTTTATATAAAATTATATTGTGGCATGCCTATAGTATGACATGCATATATTTTGGCTAATGGCATGCCATTTTTTAACCGTAACTCCAAAATGTGTTTATATAGATTAGTTTATTTAGTTTGGTTGTAGTTTAGCATGTAGTACTTATGCAGTAGACTTGTGCATCTCTATGGTTTGTTTCCACTTTTTGCAGCGTACAGTACGCCAAACTGGTTTATCAATAACTTGTGGTACTATACAGCACATACAGTAAATTTAGCACAGGAATTATATTATTGCATAAAATGGCCTAAAATGTACAGACAATTCTTATATTGTTTTTTACCGAATTTTTCCTGATTTAAAAATGTCAAATAATTTAATTGTAAAACAACCTGAAAAAAGCGAGAACCCATCCGATATAATTCAAATAGCTAACGACTTTAAACAATTATATTTAGAAAATAACAATTCGCTAAATTTTTTTAGTGAAATTGTTAAGGAGTTATATAATTTATATAATGAAGAAAGATCAAAATCTAAAAACTCAGAACAAATAATTAATAGTTTGGATCAATTTTTGGCAAAAAAGAAGCAAAATCCGGATGATCTTGTTAAATGGTGTTTAAACAATCATATTAACCCTATGGTCCAAATAATTCTTGCAAGTTGTTATCGTTTTGGTAAATGGATTGAAAAGGATGAAAATAAAGCGTTTATTTATTATCAAAAGTCTGCTAATATGGAACTTGCTGAAGGAATATTTTGTGTAGGTGTTTGTTATGAAAAAGGAATTGGTGTTAATAAGGATGAAAATATGGCATTCATTTATTATCAAAAAGCTGCCAACATGGGTCATACTTATGGAATAAATAATGTCGGCTGTTGCTATCATTTTGGAACAGGAGTTGATGTGGATGAACGGAAGGCATTTATTTATTATCAAATATGGGTAATGCTGGTGGATTAAATAATGTTGGATATTGTTATCATTATGGAATTGGAATTGAAAAGGATGAATATAAGGCATTTATTTATTATCAAAAATCTGCCATATTAGGCCATATTAATGGAATATCTAACATGGCCTATTGCTATCTTTATGGAATCGGAGTCAAAAAGGATGAATATATAGCTTTCATTAATTATAAAAAATCTGCTGAAATAGTGCTTGACTTAAGGTGTAATATGATAAATTAGCTTTTTTTTCATTCATTGATCAAAGTCAATTGAACTTTTCATCATTAATTATCTTAATTAGATGAATCAAAAACTGAAAAGCTTTTAACATTAGAATTTAATTTAACATCTCACGATTTCATAATAAGAATTTTGCATCATATTTCATTATTCAACTCTTCTCATCGAAAGACTCGAATGATATCAACTGTAAAGAAACCACATAACATTGAAAATTATTCAAATTTACAATAAGATATACCAATTATTAGTCGGCATAAAATTTAAAAATAAAAAGTAACAAGGGCAACTTACAGCCAGTATTGGAGAACGATAATTACATGACTAATTAATTATAAACAAATTTCTAATGAAAATTTATTATTAGCGATAGAGAATTTTGTGATAGAAATAAATTTCGTTAGGTTTCAGAAATATGTTTAAAAAAGTATCACGAATATTTTTGATATGACAATATTCTTTTAAATAGATGCTGCACCTATTATAAATTTTGTAAATAATTTTCATGATGTTAAAAATGGTGTTTAACAATAAATTTTAGATAGGAAGTTAAACAAAAGCTACATACAGTATGTCGTTGTTACTGTTTGAAAGAGTACACGGTTTTGTTCTAGTCATAATTCTCAATTTGATCCTTCTGAAAATTTCGATCTGTTACGCATATCAGCCTTTACATTTTAAGATTACAAACTATATGATGCATATATTATAGCTTATTTTAATATTATATTATTTTCAAACCTATTAATTTCTTAACTTAAAAACAAACTTCATCAATTTTATCTCTTTCAAGCTAAAAAATTAATTATAAAAATATTCGAAATTTTCTATTCCGATTATTCAGAAAAGTCTGAATTAGATAATTCACTATTTTTTTATTTTTAATTTTATTTTTTTTTGCTTATTGCGCTAATTATTAGGTGCATAATTAGCAATTTTTTATTTAGTTTAATTATGTATCATTGTGATATATTTTATTTATGCTATTTTATTCCCAATTTGGCATTAATAAAGGGATAAAAAAAAAACTGCTTAAACCATTAATATTGTAATAATTATGCAATTGTTAAAATCATTAAAACAATTAAAATAGTTTATTAATTATATAGCAATTATGTAAATATTAAAACTGTTAAATGATCTATTAAATCATATAGATATGTGCAACGATTAAAAAATATTAGCCTTGTATATGCAAATTAAAATAAATTTATGATTTTAAAGTTTCGAATTTATGCGAGTTTATATGAATATATTCGAATCAATTTAAATTCAGATTATAATAGTTTGAATCTATTCAAATTCAAGTTATATAAATTCGAATCTAAAAATTAAATACGATTCCACCTCAAAACAATAATAATTTTAATGGTTAAATACAATGTAAATAAATTAAAGATAATTATTTAATTTTATCTGCTCTTTTAACTATTCCTTTAACTTTCCCCAATTTCTACCTCAAATCCATATACAGCACAGCCTCATAGAGTAGAAATTTATAGATTATTTCAATTGCGTCATTTTTTACAAAGAATATAATATTTAAAAAAAAATTAATGCTAAAGTACATCCGTTGCAAACATCCTCCCACCTATTTATCTGAGGTAGAAGGCGAAAATATTCAAAAGTGATAGTATAGTGTTGTGAAATATGTCTGCCTATTGTATCTTTTCTTCTGATTTAGTGTTATTTCCGGCAAATTTAAAGAATATTGTCCACGAACTACAAAATACTTTCTTCTTCCTAAACACATTATTGCCAGAAACAATAAAGAAATCAGGGTGATATAGCTAAAAAGTTTTATTTCCTGATCTAAGTTAATACCGAAATATTCAAAGAAAACTGTAAAATATCTTTTTTTTGAGCTTTCCTTTTTAATCTAAAGTTACAGGATAAATTTATAAAAGTCTGAGCAATGTTCACATAGAGTATATCTACAAGCGCTTATTCTTCTGACAAAAATTCATTACTGGGACAATTTCAACAAGACCGCGTGTATTTGTTCTTGCAAGTGCGTTGCTAGTGATATTAAGCCTTTTCTCTCTTAGATCACAAGTTATTACTGGGAAGCATGTTAATATACATGTATATTTTTTTTAGTACTTGCAAGGCGCATCTACTATAAAATATAAATAAATTTTAATATAAATTTTGAAAAAAAGAATCAATCTATATCTCAAAATTTTACTAAAATAACCACCTATTGTATTACTAATGAAAAATGTTTCTTTTATATAATTTTACCCTAACCCCAACTCTAATTCCAATTCTAACTCTAATTATAATTTTTATTTTATTCTAACAATTTATTTATTTAACTACTAAATATAACTTATATTTATTAAATTTTATCTATAATTATATTTATATATAAATTATAATTATATAAGTCTATATTGGGTTTATAGCTCTATGTATAATTTTTAAATAAACATCACAAAGTACATTTTAGTATAACATCTATATAGATCTTTAACTTTATATAATTATTATATAGAATATTATATAAAAATTATATGCGCTATTTTTACATATTCCTTAAATAAATTTAGAAATATACTTAAAATAACCAGTGGTGGTCATCACCACCCCTAATCATTTTTAGGATTAGGGTGCGGGTATTAGAATTTTTTTTTTTTATATAATATAATAAAAGCTAATATAAGATCCCGATTTCAGTTCTTGTGAGGCGGCAAAAGTAACGCCCGATAGATTTTTTATAATAAAACATATAGAAAATTGAAATTTATAGAATATATAAAAATTAATATTTTTTTATTAAAAAAATTTTTTTAGTATAATTAGTAAGGGCGTTAGTTTATGGCGACCCTATCAGAATAGCCAATCAAAATTAAGCATATGGCATATAGTAAGTTGCTTACTATTGGCCAATTAAAATTAGCTAAAAATTGTTAAATTTTATAATAAAAAATAAAGAACATATAAAAAAAAATTGTAATATGTAGGGTCGACATGGAGACAGGTCTCCATCTAAAATTTGTCGATTAGTAAATTCAATATTTATACTCTATAATCTATGAGTTTCATTGGGCTGGACAAATTGGATTGATTTTTTTAAAAATTATAAAGTTTACTATTCAAAATTTTATATGTAAAATATATAAATTTTGCAAATTTGGCTTCAAAATTAAATATAAAATTTTAAAGTTTTTTTTTAAAAAAACTTAACTATAATTATTAATAGTATTACTATTATATTTTAAGGGCAATATAAAGTAAAAAATTATTTTTATAAAAAAATAAAAGTTTTAATATAAGGCAATACAAATTTATTTACTTGGTTTTTATAACATGAAATTTTAAAAATAGACCTGGCCAGCCAGCTTTTTTTTTTTAAATTTCATATATAAAATTTTATAAAATTTATATAAAAAAAATTTTAAAACCCACCTGGTTATTAAAATATATAAAAATTTTTTTTTTAGAAGTTTTTAAATTTTGACCCGGCCAGGCTATGAAAACCAATTAATTAATTTTGCATGGCCTAACATAAAATTTGCAATTAAATTTTACAAAATTTACTTAGTAAAAATATAGTGTTAGAGGCAAAACCTAACTATAGATTCTTGCAAGACCAATATAACAAATCCTGTAATATTATACAAACAAGTGTTATACAACAATGACCAAAACCCAGAAGAATTAAATGCTGATCTCCCTGCAGAAATCCAGTTGGGCCTGGTTCTCCAACTAGAACTAAAATGCTGATCCCATAGAGAAAAGCTACCTACCCAATTGGGTTTGATAGCTGTTTTACCTTGTTAGATAAGGTGTGTGGCTATAAATATACATCATCAAATACTGGGCATTGACCACCATTATTGAGGAAGTGAAACTCAATAAAAACAGTTATGAGAATAAAGGCTGAGTTGTAGAGGAAGAGAAAAGTGTTGGGTAAATTAGGTAAAAGCAGTTTTGGATAGTAAGAAAAATAAGTTTAAGTGTTCAAATTTTCTTTCTTAATTCCTCTGTAATTTCTTATAAATACAGGTTAAAAACTCCTCTTGCAAAAGAGTAAAAAAATAAATGCCTTACAAAAACAATAAATAAACCAAATTGTATTCCAATTAAGCCCCATAATAAAGACTCCTAATAAACAATAAAAATCCACATTCATTAAATTCACTTACCTGGTAACAACTCTCAAGGTTTACCTTAAACCTTGCCAAATTATTTTCTACCTTACTTTACTTTGAGTAATGTAATATGATGTAGATGAATTTAAAGTGACAATTTATTGTATTTGCTCTATCTCTATTAATATAACTTAGACAAACCTATCTCTAACAATAGTAAAAATGCAAAAAATTAAAATTATTAAAAGTTCAAAATTTTAAAAACAAATATTTTATAATTTTATATAATTAGAAAATTTGATATTTATATTTTATAATATATAATTTTCACATAGTCCAAAAAAAAATAAGTTTTTTTTTCTGATAGCAAAATTTTTCAAAAAAAATTTTATATATATTTTACTATAAAATTAATCATCAGATGTTACTTTTGCTGTCTACTATATATTTTTAAGATATAAGCACTCTAATGATAATTACCACTAGTTATAGTTAGTAATACTCTAAAATTTATATAAAAATTTATTTGAACTTATATAAATATCACTTTATAAAAAAATTTTATATAAATATTATATATATATTTTTTTTATAGTGTTAAGGTAACCTATACAGCCAGGGACTTTTTATTAGATTATTAACTTCAAATTATACAATTACAACAAGGGTATATCAAGCCACATGTGTACTTTTAGTATCTAATTTAAGTAGTTCATCTGGGTTTTACACTAGCTGCCATATCTGCAATCTAACTAGGAGATTATCTATTTAAGCTTTCTGGATATTACTAATAAGAATATGATTAGCATACATGCAACTTTTGGTTGCCTATTTAAGTAGTCTACTCTAGGTTCTCCACTAGCTGCTGTATCTGCATCTTGACTATGGAAATACATATTTAAACTCTCTAGTTATAACTGCCATCTATTTCTAATCTAACCAAGGTGTAACTTACTATTTTTATATGTAGATTTTGTAATACCTATAGATTTCACACCTGCCTTAAGACTTACTAACTATTTTGGGCTAATCTATTCATAAGGTGAACCTAACAGATTAGTTCATATTTTATATATGTTTTTACTTGCATGTTTGGTAATTTCTTTCTAACTAGTACCTGTTGTGCTGCTGTCACAGGGTTTGTATCTTAAGCTATCGTTTAGAATACTACTATAACCCAATTTGTATCTTAAGCTACAACCTTCCTAATTAGTCTTCTATTATATACTCCTTGCTCTTGTAAGGTTTACACAATCTAGTATCTATATTTAGACTTTTCTTCTTCTTCAGATTCTTTACTAGTCTCTCTCTTACTTCTAGCCAGCAACTTATAAGGGTTGGTTTGCCCAGGCTTTATATGCCTCATAGTCTCCCTTTTCTTAATACATGCTTCCAGAGTACATGTTCTTTTTCTCCAGTTTGGTGACTTGTTGGTTTAGCTGATGTGTTCCTCTACTAAAGAACCTAGTTGCTCAGTTCTTTGATATTAGTTTCTAGTTCCAAATTTGGTCTTCTTGTAGCACTATCAAAAGTCATGCTAGCTCTCAACTTGGGACTTGCCAAATAAGTTTTTAGTTGTTCTGATTTATTAGATTTATTGTACAAAGCTCTTATTCTAGATAGTGTAATCAAGATTACAGATTAGGATCCAACTGATAGTGATAGCAAAGTTATGGTATTATTGGGATGATTTACCTGCACCTCTATTCATGAATGTGTTTTATTATTTTTTTCTTTATTCGTAAAAGGAAGTTATTTTAAAGTACAAATAGTATATAGTTATTTGATACAAAGCTGCTAGGGATGCATTAATTTGGTTTGGTTCAGCTCTGGTCCTAATCAGACTATTACCAATAGAATTTTTAGTCATAGTTTGGTCTGTTCTCAGTCTCTTAATGTTCTTAATGATTTATTAGTCAAAAATGACATTAGTATAAACAAATATTATATACATTTGAGTATATTTTTATATTTTGGTAATATTTTTAAATATGATTATCACAATTTGTACTAATCAGATTAGTAAAATTTGTGATTATTACAAATTGGTCTTATATTAATTAGTCAATTTATTTAGCATACTTATATTATAGTTAAAGCACTATTTACTTTTATAGTGCTTCTGTTTTTTTTTCTTTATTATTTTAATTTAAAATTTTGTATTTACATGTAACAAGACTTTAGTTTCAAAGATTCTAAAATAGTTTTTTATAATTCCAAAATAGAAAAAACTTTTGCTAATTACAATGCCAAAAGTTTGTTTATTAATATAATAGTTAAAATACTATTTGATTTATAAAATCTCTGCTATTTGTTCTTTAATATAGTGGTTTAAAATTTTGTACTTACATCAATAAAATCTTAATTTATAGATCACAAAATAGTTTTTCAAGATCTTAAAATATAAGAAACTTTTTCTAGTTGCAATGTTAAAGATTTACTATCAGGCATGAGATATGTCCTCTTACAGGTGTTCAAAATATTGTCAAATATAAATTAAATAAGTTGACTTACCCAAATTTATATATAAAATTTGACAAAAAAAATATTTTTTTTAATTTATTCAATAAAGTAAATATAAAAAATAATTTTGGATATGAGACTTATACTCTTTAGCATTTAATAATTTTTTAACAAAAGCTATAAATCTAAATACCAAATAGTTTTAAAAGGATCTTGCTTTAAAGTTGGTGTATTTTTTGTCTT
>CAJVPU010002131.1:0-11206 GCA_910591775.1 Dentiscutata heterogama | reverse complement strand
CCAAAGCTCCCATAACTAGATGGTATGACCAAGATTACAGATTTCTAGATCCAACCGATAATCGACAACCGTAAACCAAAGCACAGGCTATTTTTCAAAATTCGTCGTCTGTGGGATTTGAACTCTAGACCTGCCACTTGAAGAGGGTGATGACTAGACCACTACACTAAGTCGCCACACCTTTATGCAATGTAAATAATTATGCAATCGATCCACCATTTGCACCTAATGCATTGTTGATCCATTCTTAATCATTACAATAGGTATAAACAAGTTGAATATAATAATAGCAAAAATAGCAAAATTAATAGGCATTAATTTTGATAATAATTGTAAGATTAGCAACTATAGTCAGACCTCTATATAGTTATATTTTTTATAATTACACCTCTATATAAGTACTTAATTTTATTAAATAAACTACTATAAATATATAAAAAAACCTCTATATAAGCACAATATCTTTATAAGCATATTTTTAAAAAAAGTTCTTATGCTTTCAACTAAGTGATTATATAGAGGGTTGACTGTATTTTTTATAATATATAGCAATTCAAAGGTTGAAAAATCTGGAAGTTCTAGAGAATAGATATATAGAATTCTCTAGTTATTATAGTAGAGAAGGAATTTGAGTATATAGCAGTATAAATAATATTTAAAAGCTTAAAAATATATTAATAATAATTTTTTTGGATCTTGGTGATATTCTATATAAAGAATTTAATTATTTTTTTAAAAATGCTAAGAATTACTTAAATTTTAAAAAAGATAAAAATGAAGGTATTTGCAAATTTTATTGTTTAATTCTTTATACATTTATTTTTTAATTCTTTACACATTTATTTTTTTATTGAAATATAGTACATATAACTAGTGGTGATCAATACCACTTCTAGATATATTTAGAATTAGGGTTAGAAATTAGAGAATTATTTATTTTATATAAAATAATATAAAGCTAATATAAGATTCCAAATTAAGTTTTTTTTAGATTTTTGGGGTTCTGAACATTTTTACTTAGGACACCTGATCAAGTTTACTTAGTATATTTTTGAAATATAAGCACTCTGGTGATTATTACCACTGGTTATGGTTAGTAAAATTCTTTCTTATTACTATTTTATTTTTACAATCATTATTAATTATAAGAACAACTATCTAAAGTACTACCTGAATCATCATCTGAATTATCACCTGAATTATCACCTGAATTATCATCTAAATCACCACCTGAAGCATCATTACAATTAACACAATCATTAAAACTATTACAAAGAAAATTGCTGAAACCACTACATAAATCAAAATTGTATACACCATTCAAACTACTTTTCAAAAAGTCATATATTCTTCCTAAAATTCCAAAAAATCTAATATTTGGAAGCCATTATAAATTCCTCAGCCTTCATCATTGGAACCTTCTGCACAACAAAGATCACATTTGGGTGCTATTTCTAACTGAATTACACTTATAACTTATGAAGACATTAGAGATAATGAAAGTAAAATGAACAATAAAGAAGTTTATTACCATTTCCACTACCATTTTTAAAAAATAAAAAAATATATACTTTTTTAAAATATATATATTTTTTTTTAAAAAAAAAGTGTACTTTTTTAAAATGTTTTTTTTTTTAAAAAAAAATACAATTTTTATTTTATTGAATAAATAATGCACTGTACAATTGCAATTTTAAAAAAATCGGTATTTTCGACATTTATTTAATTCGATCTATATGAAAATGCGATTTTCATATGGACCGGTGAAATAACCAAAGAGAAAAAGCATGGGATGTTACATAGTACCTATGGAATAAATTATTACTTATATGTGTTGTACTATCAAAAAATAATTTGATCAACAATCGCCAAAATTTGCATGTAGAACAATTAACCAGTGTCAACGATTACGTGGTTAATATATCATTATTACATTTGTTACCAAAATTTAACAGACTGGCCTAAACAATACTATTAGCCTAACTCTAAACTAACACTGATCTGAGTCAATTGAGAAATAGCACAGAACGTTTATAATAAACTGCTTTATAATATGAAAATTTATGTTCTAACAGATTCGAGTTTCGGATTACATAACATATTATTCGAAATCAAAACTTTCGGATCTGGCAAAAAAAAGCTCAAAGACTGAACTTAGTCTAGACCAGGCAACATAACATCCTAACAGTCTTTATTAATATCGTAAAATTAAATTGAGCCTAATCCATACATACCAATGGAGTTTTTAGCAAATAAAGGGGATACATGGTAATTACAAAAATTATCTAGATTTTTACAAATTAATATAATTTATAATAAATTCCAAATATCACTATCATATTCAAAATTTATTAAATGCTTGACATAATACAGTTTATAAAGAGTTAATATCGATATAAATGGAGAAATTAAAACTTTAACCTATAAAATGAATATATAAGATGAATTTACAACTCTTTAAAATATTCCATACACATTCTTATTAGTAAGCGTAATTCCTCTTGCCATATTTTATATTCTAAATTTGGAGAAATGCTTTAATTAATCAATAATATCCGGTATTTTCATTTCAAATAATTTACTACCTATAAAAAAAGATTATTAGGCAATGTTTTAATATAATATGCTTAAAAAAAATATAAAATTCTAATTACCTTGATATTTATAACTACTATTAAGCGAAATAATGCTACTTTTATAACGTGAATCAATATATATTTGCGTATCTTCATATTTTATATGTTGTAGATTTTTATCAGATTCGGATAATTTTAATAAAATGCTTTCATTATTCTGCCATTCTCCAAAAATACTATAAATTTCTTTTGCTGTTGGTCGTTTTTCTGGTTCCATGTCCCAACACTTCTTCATTAAATCTGCATAACATAATGCTGTATTTTCGTAAATATATGGTCGTAAACCCTTGCATACTTGTAATTGAAATTGTAATTCAGATTTATGCGCAAAAGGAACAGGTGTACCGTATAAAATTTCCCACAAGATTATGCCAAATGAATAAATATCAGATTCTTTGGTATATGGTTGCTTATTAAAAATTTCAGGAGCAATGTAAGGTAAAATTCCATAAATTCCATCAGATACATATTCTAATTCAATATTAGCTGATATTGAAAGTCCTAAATCTGCAATATATGCACTCTTCAAGTTATCTTTAGTATATTTCCACTATGTAAATCCCGATGAATAAGATCATGAGAATGAATTATCGAAAGATCAGATGCAATACATTGTAGAAGATTTAATTTATCTTTCCAATCCATTTGTGCTACAGTACTTAGATTTTTGCATAATCAACCTTCAGAAGCATAATCCATGATAAGGATATAATCTTTAGAAGCTTTATCTCTTGATATACCAATACATCTTAAAAAAGTCGGATCCTTAAGGCCGATATAGCAATATGCTTTTAACTAATCGTTAAAAAGAATTATATACACACAGATTATTAACTTAAGTGATAAATCACGAATGATATATAGTAATTGATAAAAATTTTAATAAAAATTACCTCTCTTATAAATTTTTCATGATAATTATTCGACTCATGAAGTAATTTAAGTGCAACTTTCCTTTCAAAATATGGAGTTTTATCACGTATTCTAGCATAATATACAGTTGCAAATCCACCTTTATCTATCATTCTAATATCCTCAAATTCATCATAAGGAATCCATAATAACTGTTGCATATTATCAATCAATATTTGTTTCAACTCATCTTCAATTTCAGAAAGGTTTGAATTATGCATCCGTTCGCTTGTAGCTAATGTTTATTTATAAAATTCTCACTTTATATAAATAATTAACAACAATATTATTTATAAGTTAAATATGATAATACCTGTTTCTTTTTTTTCTCTAAGCGTAATTAATTTATTAAATATATAACGTATTCGATATCAATTTGGCAGATTTACAGTATTTTGACCTTGATTAAAAACTTCAATCGTTTTATGTTTAATATTTTGATCTTAGGCTATGCCAATTTAATTCTTTATTTAACATGAACTCCCCTCTATTTTTTGAAATGTTATACGAAAAAAAACATTATATTAACTAATCAAATTGCTGTGTTAACTTATTGTTTTTTTTTTCACAGCTAATAGAAAATCGGGGGTTTTTTTATTTTATACCCCTCTTCCCTCTTTTGGTGCTATTTTATGTTATATTAAACATAAAATCAATGTGGAGTGGACTTATATGCAATATCCAAAGTCTATTATAAAATAAATGCAGATAGGAAATTTAATAAAGGTCAAATCCTCAAATCTACCAAATTATAATGGAGTATTGTAATTGCTATGCAACACTACCAAGGTCTGCCTGTTGAATACAGAATCAGGTGTAATAATCTTTTTTTTAAAAAAAATCTAAAACTCGAAACTTTTTTATGAAATTATATTTTATGTCCTAATAGTTTAGTCTATCGCTCTTACATAAAGCTGATACAAATTGAGTTTAATTACACCTGATATTATAAATTGGTTATGTTGCAATACAATATAACAAAAAAAATTTTATAACATTTTACCTTTGATACCAATATTTGGCTTCATTTAAGCCTCTTATTGTTCCAATTCCATTTCGATAGCATTCAGCGATTTTTAATATTCCCATAGGGTTTCCCATTTCTACAGCTTTTTGATAGTAAATGAATGCTTTACTTTCATCTTTTTTAACACCAATTCCATATTGATAACAGACACCGAAGAAATATAATCCATAAGAATGACTTATCTCTGCAGATTTTTGATAATAAATTAATGCTTTAATTTTGTCCTTTTCGACACCAATTCCATAAAAATAACAATGTCCACTATGAAATATTCCAACAGAGTCACCCATTTTTGCTGATTTTTGAAAATAATTAAATGCTTTATGTTCATCTTTTTCAATTCCAATTCCTTTCAAATAACAATTTCCAACACCGCATATGCCAATAGCATTACCCATCTCTGCAGATTTTTGACAATAAATAAATGTCTTATGTTCATCCTTATCAACCCATTTACCAAAAAAATAGCAAGTTGCAAGAATCATTTGAACATTAGGATTGCTTTGATCATATAAGCAATAATTAATTATCGTAATTGGATTTTGCTTCTTGTTTATTAGAAATTGTTCTAAACAATCAAGTATTAAGTTAAATTTATTGCCTTTCGATCGTTTTTCAATATATAGATTACACATTTCTCTAATAATGTCGTTGATAAAATCCTGTGAAAAATCTTGTGACTTATCTTTTAAATACAATTGTGTAATATTATCGGCTATTTAGTAATATCTGATGAACTGTTGATTCTTTCAGGTTGCTTTACAATCAGATTGTTGTAAGATGACATTTTTGACGCCAAAATATGCTAAATATGTATCAAATTTATTGGAGATATATATTATTGCATAACGGTATTTTAGGTTATTTGGTATTCGGGAATATATGAAGGATAAAGATGTGAAAAACTAAAAGGGATGAAATGTAATATTGGGATCACGGTAAGTTATATATGATATTTTCAATATTACCTTCGCAAACTTGCAAAAATACCTAAAAATGTAAATTTATTCGAACTAATATATGGGGGTGAGTCAATAGAAACGCACCAAATCTTTTTTAATGAAATTTTTTTAAATTTTAAACAAATATAACTCAACAAAAACTTAATCAAATCTAGTAAATTTTTTTTTAAATAATTTCTATAAGTTATTAGAATTATTTTAAAAAAAAATTTATTAAATTTGATTAAATTATTGTTAAGTTATTTTTGTTCAAAGTTTTAAAAAAATTTACTTAGAAAAAATTTGGTGCGTTTCTATTGACTCACCCCCATATTGTGGGACAGCAAAACTATTCAAATTCAACCACACAAAAAGCACAATATGCTGAAAGATTGTCAGAATCTTCAGAAATGCTTCGTTTGCAACTGTAACTGCAACAAACAAAACCCAGACAACCTATAAAAAGAGTTCTTAGATTTGGTAATGGCTCGGTTGTCAATACTTTATATATTTTATGATAAACACATAAGCAAGATAATTTATGATTTTACGTATAACACTTAGTAAAATGATGGGAAACAGCTTATTGAAGGGGCTTATAAAAGGTCGTTTATTTATAAGAAATATTTCGAGCCGAATTCACAAAATTTATCAAATTAATCATATTCATTAATCATATTTCATTAATGATATCGATATTTCATTAATCATATTTCATTAATCAAATTTTCGCTTATATAATTTGATAATTTCAGGGAGTGCTTCAAAATTAATTAATCTTCGGAAAATCTATAAATGGAGTTGATTGTCAAAAAATTTCGATATGTGCGATGTTCCATCCGAATTGGGAGAGCGTCAGGTAGGATAGGTGCCAAGATAGGTCAGTGTGGTAAACGAATATGTAATATGTCGGGTTTGAGGAGTAAATGTATGAAATAAAAGGAAGGACAAGAAAGTACAAAATAAAAAAAAAATAAAACAATACTAAGCATATACTGTAGTCACAAGCATAACAAGACAACACATCAATGAGGAGTCTACCTAAGACAAAACCTGCCTCTATAAGAAGGCAAATACATCGAGTTTATATACATGTTGACCAACTATAACTTCCCTTCGATAACATTACAAATAACTCTTATCTATCATATCACTTCGCATTTACTATTGTGAACCCAGGAAACTGACTCATACTGCGGCCAACATATGACCCAAGATCACGGGTCAAAATTATCGCATTTATTCGACTTATCTAATTTATCGAATTTATCGGATTTATTAAATTTGTCGCATTTATTAGATATGTCGCATTTGTTAGATATATCGCATTTGTTAGATTTGTCGCATTTATTGAATTTATTGTAATACCGAATCTTTCATTATAAATAAAGGCCGCGAAGGCCCTAAGTGAAATAAGTTTCGTGCTGCTTATAATTATCATTCCCAAAAACGAAGTACCTACTTGACCCATAAAATCCCTAAGATCCTAAATATATCCACTCTAATAAATACCCAAACTCAGATCGATCACTAAGTGGCATAGTGAAAGGTCTTCGCCCGTTAATTATCTTGCACACGTGACTTCGCATAAGATTGTTTTCCGGTTCATTCTCGACGTACTGAGAGCCTCCGTGGTTGTTATTGTCCAACTGTCCGACGTGCCGTAAATAGTTGTGGTTATTGTCCAACACTCCCAACGTACCGATAATTGTTGTGGTGTTTGTGTTGTTCTGGTTTGAGGTCAAGTGGAAGATCTCAGCCATGGTTTCGATAGTATAAGCGATAGTGTTCTATCAAGGTTTCAACATAAGTAGAAAATATACCTACGACCTTAAAATCACCCACCCGCAAAATCTAAACACCTTTTTTGACTAAGCCGATCGTAGGTTACACGACGCTCCGGATAGTTTAGCGACCGACTCGCCGATTTTTGGTGTTACTATTAACACCAATTAAACTTTCCCTCACATCGAGGATCGAATTAAGAATCATACCAGAAATATTGATATCGGAAATCGATGTTCAGACTACCAACAAGAAGTGGAAGGTCGATTGCTATTAGTGATCATACGTCGGACCAATTTACATTAATGTGCCACAAATCGATTTGGTAACAGAGATCGGACATAATTAATAGGAAATAGCTGCATGTAAGAATGATGGTGAATAAGTATAAGAAAACAAATAAGAAAGATGTGAATGATAAAAATAGAAATAAGGTGGTGCAATGGAAGAACATTCGGAAGCAGGATTAACCAACAATTATAAGCGATATTAATAATTATAATACAGGGACGGAAATAAGAAATGAAGCAATATTGGGGCGCAGAAATATTACAACATAACACCGATAATCCAATTCTTAAGAAGCAAACAGCAATAAATAGTTTCAAATTGAAGTTTGATCATTCCGGTGTGAAACCGGTAAACGTGACCTGATCACAAGCACGTGCCTGCGTGACCCGGAGAAATACCAATTTGGATTTACCGCAGGAATTCTCGGGGGGACACTTAAATATCACTGAACCCAGTGATTATTGCGAGTTATGTCACCCTCGAAATAGTCACATAATAATTTGATTGGTCAGAAAATATAAACAAAATCAGGTGATACATATGTACGTAATACGTAATCGTAGTGATGTGATATTGTTGTGTAACCGTAATGTATGAAATCGAGCTTTTAACGTTACCTGTTACTGACATAAAAACTATTACTAACCCAAGATTAACCATAACGAAGCCGTATTCCTATTGTTTGAATTAGCTCCAAGGTTTTTGAAGCAAGTGAAGTAAAGCTAAGCTTTCGTATAGTGTTTTTGTGAAGTTTTTATTTTCTAGATCGTTGGTTCCTTTTTTAATCATAATTATTTAATTCAATTTAGTCATGAAATTCTTGATCTTGAGCGATATATATTTTTTCTTGCTACTTGGTATTATAGCTTGTTCTTATTTGTATTTGAGCAACATTCTAAATGCATTATTAATGGATTACTAATTTTTTTTTCTTTTGGATTACCAGCTAGGTTATTGTGTTTCTCTCCTAGTATATTTTTTCGTATCCTTTTGGCATGGTTTTACTTTTTTTGTATTTCTTTGTTTTAGCTTTTTTTTTTATTTTTAGATTAAGCTGTTGTATCCTCGCTGGTGATATGGTTTTTGGTTGTTGAGAGTATTTCATATCCTTTTTTTTTGTTGTTGTATGTCACGTTTTATTAAATTTTTTCATATATTTAGTTTAGTATTAAGTTTTTATTTTTTTTCAGATTAACATATCTTTTTTTTGGTGTGGCAGGCGTAATGCATTGCTGACGTTTTTTGTGGATTGTACTATTTGGTGGAATTGGTGGGGTTCATTTTGAGATTTTTGATTTTGTTTTTTTAATTATTTGTGGACTATGAGTTTGAGTAGACCAGTGTAATTACATTTTAGACACATAAAATGTGTAATAAATTTATCTATTTTATTACGATATTTGTGCAAATAGCAATACTGATTAATATCAATATATATATTAAAGATTAATGCATATTATATGATTAACAATTGTGGCATGGTATAGTAATTTCTACTGCTAATTATTCAAATCGTGGTCTGCATTTTTTTTTTTTGTTATTCATTATACTTCTATTATTTTATTTTATAAAATCAAATTTATAGAATCAACTCATAATTGGTAAATTTTCAAAAACAATACAGAAATATGCAGTATGCAAAATCGATTAATAAAATTATTGTCGTAAATTTATATATTTACTATCACGAATAATAAATATTATATACATGCATTTAATGATATATGTATAAACAATCAAATTAAATAAATAAATAAATTATTTTATTTTATTAAATATTTACATGTCTAATTTGGAAAGCCAAAAATTAAATTAATTCGATCTAATGAATATGCATGCCGAATTCGTAATAATAAAAATGATGAAATAAAGGTTGAATTAATTCGATTCTAACATTATGAATTCAGCATGCATATCATTAGAAAGATAAAATCAAAGATTCAAATAGTTTAATCCTAAAGACATACATGCAGAGTTCATAATTATAAAAATAATGAAATTAAATGTTGAATTAATTCAATCCTAACATTACGAATTCAGCATGCAAATCATTAAAAGAATAAAATTAAAGATTAAAATAGTTCGATCCTATAATAATAAAAAGATAAATTGAGTAATTTGATCATGTAGCTAATTTGTAATAATAAAAAAAAAATATTAAAAAAAAGATATACTCCTGTTGCATGCTAACAGTATCTGAAAGCTATAAAAGAAGCTTTATATCGCCTTCACAGTAGTATTAGTTTTTAAACCTTTTTGTTAGAACTTGTTTAAATTAAATACTTCAAATAAAGCCATCTTCCCTTATTAACATATAGATATTTCTAAAAAAAATAAAAAAATAAAAAGATAAAAAATAAAAAATAAAATAAAAAATAAAAAATAAAAAAAATATCACAAGATGAAGTAGGTTCACCTTCACCTGTATTAGTAAAAACCTACAGCACTATTTATTTTAATACCCAAAACACAGAGCATGCTGTCAAATTTTTCGAAGGGCTTGGCATTTTACCTCAATTACTTTTATGTAAAAAATGTGATAGCCCTATGTGTAAATTGAAAGACCGTTCCCGTAACAATAATCAAAAATGGGCCTGTACTTCAAAAAGCACTTGTGGTTATGGACAAACTATAAGATCTGGAACTTGGTTAGAAAATTCCCATCTATCCCTCGCACAAATTGCCAAAATTATGTTCTGTTGGTCCCATAAGTTACCTCAAAAATTTGCTGCTTGCGAATCTGGTATCACTATATAATCGATGGTCGATTGGTATAATTTTTGTCATGATATTTGCTGCATGACACTAATAAAACAAAATAATAAAATTGGCGGTGAAGGTAAGGTTGTGGAGATTGATGAAAGCAAATTTGGTAAGTGTAAATATAATAGGGAAAAAAGAGTAAAAGGTCAGTGGGCTTTTGGAGGAGTTGAAAGAGACTCAAACAAAATGTTTATGGTTACGGTTCCTAATCGCAAACAAGAAATGTTAATAAAAATTTTAGAGGAATATGTAGAAAAAGGAACCACTATTTATAGTGATTTTTGGGCCGCCTACCAGGTTGAAGAGTTTGAAAAGCATGGATGGAAGCTCGAAAGAGTTAACCATTCAAAACACTTTAAAGATCCTGAGACAGATGTTTATATGAACACGATTAAATCAACTTGGTGTACTGTTAAAGCTTCTCTCCCATGGTATGGAACGATCAAAGAATTATATGATACATACTTTTTAGAGTATATGTGGAGGCAATGGTTTGTTCAAGATGATAATGATGCGTTTAAGAAGCTAGTGGAACATATAGTATTATATAGCACGAGTTTAAAAGAGGTAATATTTTTAATAATATTAAATAAACCAAATAAAGCAAAGCTTAAATTAATTCTTACCCTCTAAAATAATTTTTAGACAATTCCATCACCCGAATAATATGATATTAAAATTTCAAATTAAATAATTTAATATTCTTATTTTTATAGATTATTACTATTCCAAAATAAATAAAATTTTTTAGTAATTTTAAATTATGTTGTATAAAAAAAAAAAACTACAAATTAACAAACAATAAATAAACCCAATATTATAACTTCTAGGAAAATAAAAAAGTAAAATAA
>CAJVPU010002130.1:0-11207 GCA_910591775.1 Dentiscutata heterogama | reverse complement strand
TATTTTAGAAATCTCCCATACATATTTCAACCTCCCTACTCACTTTCTTTGGAATAATCATACTATTCTATTTAAAGTGCATACCTTTATTAAGAACATTATTACAATTCAAGAACTTCTTTCTTGGTTCTTATTAAAATTTTTCAACAACTAAATATCTGATATAAACTGGAATCTAACTTTTAAAATACTTAACTTCTTAGAGTATGATTCCTATAAATACATCTTTTATATCAAAATCCTAACAAATAATCTTCTAACAATGCAAAATCTTAATATCCACTATCCAAATTTATATACAACGAACAAATATTATAAATGCTCTTCAACCAAAAATATCCTTCACATACTTCTATGCACAAAAAATACTGAAAATATCCAACAATCACTCTTTAACATAACCAATAACATGCTTCAACAACTGCAAATCACATTTATACAACTTACAACACTTTTCAACCTTCTATTAATACCTACTACTACCTCTTCTAATATACAATATAACTCTCTTCTCTCAACTATTCTTGGGATATATTCCAAAATAATATATCAAAATATCAAAACCTCAACAAAAAAACAAACTGAACTTTGAACAACCTTTTAAACTAGTTCTATCATAAAATATGGTTCCAACGAAATTCTTTTCAACATCAATAGGAAATAGCTTGTAACATTACACCCAAGGTTAAACATAATAAATTATCTTTATTGCCATTTACTAATCAAACAAATACACAAAAACCTTATACTTAACCAATAGATCTATACTATGCTATTGAAAAATAGAACTTACAAAGTGTCTCTCTAATAACATGCTTTTTATAATGTTATGATTAACACTTTAGGTCTTCTTCTACCTATCCTAACTAGAAATATTTTATTCATTTAAACTAATAATAGTATTCAAATAGGAAATAGGAGGTGTAATGTCACATTGAATACTCTGTAGCACAAATGTAGCTAGAAATCTTTATCATAGAAAATTTTCTAAAATCATATCTTCTTATTATTAGCTAGTACTGAGTTGAAGAAATTTGGCAGCATGGTCAGGTGACTTATCTGCCCCCTTACCCAAGTCTTTTTAGTAACAGGAAGACTATTAATCATTAGATTAATATAGGTTTATTGTAACAAAGTTTCTACTATGATATTATATTAATAAAAAAAAAAAATTTAAAATTTTTGAACTTATTTGAACTTTTTAAAAATTTGCAATATTTCAAAATTATTCTCATTATTCTTATTATTTGTGAAATATTAATTAAAGTTCTATTTAATAAATATTTAGATTTTTGAAAATTATTGAATATTTTCATAATTTTTCACAATTTTTCGAAATAGTTTCCATATTTTGAAGCTTATTTAAAAAATATATAAAAGCTTTAATAAATATTTAAATAAGTAAATTTATTTTTCAGATTTTTGCAATATTTTGGATTTATTCTTATTAATTAATTCTTCTGTTTATATTTACAACACTACTATTTTTAAAAATTTTAAATTCTTTCAAAAACTTCTGAATATTTTTTAATATGATAATTTATTTGACCAATAATTATCTTACTAAAAAGGTAAAAATTTTACGTAACAAAAACTTTTATTCTCTTCTAATAATCCCTCATATATCAAAAAACCTGATTACATTAAAATCTAGAATACTTTTACTTAACAATAGAATAATGCACAATATGCATATATCGTGAAATTTCTATAAATGGTTATTATTTGTTTTCAGTGCAGATTAATTTTTCTACATTATTTGTTTATCCTTAATATAGTAATAAGTAGTTGAAAGTTGCTGAAGTTAAAACATTTTAGGTAATCAGTAATATTTCATTGTTTAATATTAGTTATATATCAATATATGGGGGGCTCCACAGCAAAAGGTGGCGATAGGAAAATCCCATGATCGTGAGAAAATCGCAATTTAAAATTATCATGTGATCACTGACAAATTTTTTGATTTTTCTTAAAAAAATGACAGTTGCGAAGCTTTTTTTTTATACATTTACTTCCTTTCAGTACAGGTTATTTTTCTACACTACCGAAGTATAAAAATACATATTTATTATATAATTCTTTTTAATTAAAATCGTCTAATTTAAAATTGTCGTGGCACATAAAATTTTGGAAACGAAATCTCAAATTTCATTTTTTTTTTTAAAGAAAAAAAAAAGACCCTAATTTAATCATTACTAAAAACTATATATTTAACAATACTAACGGATATTAACCTTGGTTTATTTGTTTTTGTTTTTAATTATTTACTTATATTGCTCTTCCCTTATTTATTATAAAAAAATTTGCGACGTAACTTTTTTTTACCACTCACCAGTTACCAGTTTTATACACGAACCCTACTTTAACAATAAACTAACTCCTATTAAATATTCATATCTTATTTTAATGAAGACAATGGTTATCAGGTATATAATTATACTGCTTTTTAGCACCGGCAATAATAAAAATTTTTTGAAATAATTTTAATTCATCTTTCTTCCAATTTTGCTTCCGGTATTGGACAAGTAATATCACGAAAAGGTAAATCAACATGGGGTGCAATTTCTTTATACAATTCTTCTTGCCGTTTAAAAGAAAGTGGCTTAACATTAAGTGTAGAGGGTAAATTATTGGCATCAAAAAAAAAAGATCGCATTGTAAAAGTTTTGTAGCTTTCTTCAAGATTATTTTTGTAAGAAACGATCCCTGGGATTGCGAAATAAAGTAAAAATGATAATACTTTTGAATATAAGGTAACTTTTTGAATGTTTGAAAATAGGCTTTGAAATCATAATATTGATAACCTTCACCACTCAAATAACGCTGAGCAATATTAAGATTAATCGTTGTAGAACGGTTAACAATCGAAATTATATCATCTACAGTATTTACTTTGCTTTTTCTATAGAGAATCTTAATCAAACCAAAACAGCCATCGCAAATGAATTTAGTATGGCCAGGTATCATGAAGTTTAACTCAATTTCATCATATACACCACGATCAATTAACCATGAATAAAAAAACAGAGAATAATTATTCTTGTTTTGACCTACGCAGTTGTCACATGCAACAACTAATTTTTTTTTACCACGGTTGTATTTTTTAATTGCATGCCACACCAAGCTTAGAGTACAATTTACGCCTTTTCCTTGTTTATCATCATCAGGCATTTCAGCTTCATCGATTATATAATTGATTTGTTGTGTATTAGGAAAATTACCAGTGTTACAAACACCAAATAAATGTGTCTTTCGAGGACTTTTAAAGTATAATAACCCTACTTGCTGCGGTGAATAAGATACTTGTATGCTCTGAGCCCAGTCATATGCAATATGAGCAATGCCCTTAAAAGTTTTTAATGATACTTGAGATTCGGCTCCGTTTGGATTGTGTTTGCCATCTTCAATTGCAGTGGTAATATTTTTATTATAGTAATCACGTTCTTCTTGTGCACGATTTAAATGAGCCAAATAATCTTTTGTAAGTTCTAATTTTTTTTCATGTTGTGTAGCGTATTGGATATCCATTTTCATCATCTCACAAGTTTCACACAAATCAGACTTCGAAGACATAAATTGAAGTGAAGGCATTAAAGCTTTTCAAATATTAGTAAAAGTTGATTTAGAAATAACACGAACATCTCCATACTTATCCTTATAGGCCTGCGTATAATCATGATATACCGATGTATAGTTATAATTTGTGGGAAGAAATACAATTGGCATAGAAATTTCTTTAAAATGTCGTCCAGGTGAGGGCATACCTTGCAAATCAGAATAGTTTTTTAAAAATTTAAATACTTCACACGCTACATCATAATTTACTTCAATACGTTTCATATTCTTTGGAGTTCTACCCATATTGCCATGTACATGTTCCTCAAGACCATTTTCATGTAAATGATGTATAACATTTTCTAAATATTTATGACTAGCCCCTATAAGAGCCAAATATGTATCACGACAAACTTGAATACTATTATTATAACAATAACGAAAACGACAATACTTTTTATTTTCATTAGAACCTTTTTTTTGTATTGTCATCTTTCTGAAAGGCCATAAGCTGTCCTTTAATAACCATATCTTGTATATTTTTATCCAAACTCTCAAATTCGACTCGACGTGCAAGAAACCGCTCATAACCAATTTGATTAAAGCAGGTTTGGCTAGAACGACACGAACATTTTTTTTTTTCAAAAAATTTTTTTACTGTTAATTTCAAATCATCATAAACTTTATCTTCAATATAATTATCAGGAACTTCTATAAATTCAAATTTATTTAATCTATTTAAATTAATATCATCATCTATGTTAAGAATTTCTTCATTATCATCACTGTTATCTGATATACTGGTAGGATTACTTTCTTCATCGGAATCTGAACATTCAACGAAAAATGTATTTTCTAAATCATTTAAAGCAGTCAAAATAACTTGATTTGTGTCATGATCGTTAGAATATATACTGTACTCCATTCTTATTGTTAAAATTATAAGTAAGGTGTTAAAAGTTATTATTAACTATTAATTTATTTTTCGTTCGTATATACGTACGTATATCACAGTATCTGTATCAGCACTATCTGTATAATGATGATTATACACCAAATAAATTACACATTTAAACAGGTTTATACAAGAATTTAACATTGTAAAAGCATGACTATTACGCTATATTCTCAAATATAATCTTGGTACTGTACAATATCAGATAGGTACAGTACGTATATAGGGACGAGAAATGGTTCAAAAAGACCAGGTCCTGAACCTGTTTATTCAAGGTTCAAAATAAAGTTCTAAAAAACTATTCCCTTGGGATTGTTTTTTAATTTGGGAATCTTGGTTTTTTGTTCTATAATAGTATTAGTGCCATTGTACTAGCATTAATACAGACATGTATGTACATACCTGATAACGCACGTATATGCATATGTTCAGAACCAATGAAAAGTAAGCTCGAAACTTAAGTTTGGCAACTTCCACAAGATATAATTTAAGCTTTAAACTGTTCCCAAACTTGGACTTTTATGAAACAAGACCGAACAAGTCCAAACAGGACCGAACAGGACTTTTACCATCCCTAATCGATATCGATTTGGTGTAAATCAATGCATAATACTAAGTATATAGGTGCGTATTTGTAGATCATTTTTTTTGAATTTTTTTTTTAACGAACACGGGAATAAAAATTTAAATTTGCATATTTTTTACTAATATATTATAATAAAAAAAATTACCTCTATACAAGTTAAGACCCTTAAGAAGATGATTATCATAAAATCTCAAAATCTGATTGGTTGGCCTATCGCCACCTTTTGCTGTGGAGCCCCCATATATTGTTTCAGTAAAATCACGAAATATTTTAAATATATTTAATAATTTAATTTGAATAAAGATAAAAATTTTAAATTTATTACAATAAATCAAAATATTTTAATAGTATATTATATAAGTAGTATATAAAAAGATTGATTACTTTAGTTAATTCGAATTATTTAAATGATTATGCAAGTAATAAAAATATTTAAAAATTTTTGTATGCGCAAATAAATTTTGAGTTATTAGTATATTTTCAAAAATATATAAAACTTGTGAAAATATTTTATTTCTTCTTCATATTTTCAAGTTATATAATTTTAATAAAATTAATTCTCTTTATTTCCCGATACTTCAAATTTTTACCCAATTTCTTAATATTTTTCACTTTTATCAATTTCACTTTATTAAAATTTTTACCTTTTTCAATTATATTTAACTCTTTTACCATTTCTGATAATATTTTATTCTTTCACCTTTTTTGATAATATTCATACTTTCATCTATTCTGAAACTTTTTCATGTCTTTTACATTAATTCGAACTTTCTCTATTTTTTTTTACTTTCTTTTATTTTATTTTATTTTATTTTATTTTTATATTATTCTTACTTTTTTTTTTATCTTGTTTTATATTATTTTTATATTATTTTATATTTTTAATTTTATTTTAATTTTAAATATAATCAACTCTTTCTGATGATCGCTTGAACTAAAATTTTCTAAAAAACTCTATTACTAAAAATACAAGCATGTATAGTAGTGTCGTTATAAGTCAGAGAAAAACTATAAGATAGCAACTATTATTTAGAGGTCGTTCTTATATGCTACTTGCTAATAGTCTTAGAGTTTATCACTTATCACAGGTGCAGCGCTTGTGTCATTTAGAAATAGTTCTTATACACTATTTGCCAACAAGTTTAGAGTTTATTACTTACTAAGAAAACAAGTATTTGCATGCCTGCTCCAATAGGAGTCTCAATAGAGGCTATATATTGCTGTTACTCTTAGTAAAGAAAAATTCACACTTTTTAAAATAGTACAAGTGCTTTTTCTTTCCTCTGTCTATCTACTGATTTTACAAAAATTTTTAACAAAAAGTGGGCAAAATAGCTCACTCCCTCCAAAAGATTGGCATTGTTTACACTTATCAAATTCAGATAGACTTAGTAGAATGCAAGCACGTGTTTGTTTATATCAATATGGTGCTACATCACATAGCACGGATCAGTGCCCTGGTTTAGAGATATCTGAAGTTTATTATATGTCATAGAAAGAAAATATCAATGTTAAGGTGAAGCTTTACAATAGAGATATATTAAATGTAGCAATTAGTATATAATTTTTTTACCTTTGCACAGGTCATAATAGTGCATCTTCTTTATATATATATTTTGACTATAACTTTTTTTTTTTTTTTTTTTCTATTTTCATCTTTTAAATTTCTTTTTGTTTAGTATATTCTTCTCTTCTTTTTTTTCTCACCTTTATTTTCTTTCCACTTATACCCTTTCTATATATATTTTTTTTTATTTTTTTCATCATAGATAGATTATGGTTTATTCTTTCTGCCAAGATCTAGATAGAAAAAATTAAAAAAAAAGAAGTGGTCATGAAGAGCTGGTAAATCCTGGCTAGTGAATTGTGGATCTCTAATTTGAGGTAGATTAAAGAGAAGCAAGGAGGCTGATTTTACTCTGGCAGGTCACACATAGGTACTTTTTAGTAACCAGATGAGCCACACTTTAGTATAAAACAGCTTGCTGTAGATAGAAAACATGGGGATAAAATCTGTATATATTCTATTTTATATAATAAAGTTGTAACATAACCACTTGAAAAAAAAAAATAAAAATAAAAAAAATTTATTTTATTTTTATTTTTTATTTTATTTTCGTATCTTTAAAATATCTTCGACTTATTCACAAAAAATTGCTGATAAGTGCAGATTTTTCAGAAGTTTGTTGCTGGAACTTATATGTTTTCAGATTCTCCAAAAAAAACTAAAACACATTCTTCTGCTATTAGTTGCAGACCTTTGCTTATTGCTCAAGATCCTTCAATTAGTATATTTTCTTTAAAATTTTTTGTATTTTTTTTATTATTTCATTCAATTTAATTTATTTTTTTTTAAATTTTTATTTAGATAATGTAACTCTTGCTCAAATAATGAATAGGATTAATGAGCTATCTGATAAAATTGATCAAATTGAAAGAAAGATTTTTGACAGAATTTCAGAGAGTCTCAACACTTCACAAGAAATAGTATTTATTAAAGTAATTATTATTTATATATATTAATGTTTATAATTAATTAATTTAATTTAATAATATATTATTTTATAATTGTATAGCATAAAAGAAATCATCAAAAGCCTCAATGAAAGTAATATTTATTCTACAAAAACTGAATTACAGCAGGTGATAGCTTAATATCTCAAAGATAATAAACCTGATTTCTGGGCAAGAATGAAAAGCAAAAATTAGAATACTTAGTTTAAAGATATTTTCGAAGCTTCTATATTTTTAATTAATTATTATAAATTTTATATATATCAAAATATTTTGAATTATTTCAAATTTATTTTTTTGAGATTATATATATATACCCAAAGATATATATATCTATATCATGTGATCTATAGTTTGCCACTAAAATTCAAGATCAGATGCAACATTACACAATCAGAAAAATTTAAAATAAATGTTTATTTTGACAAAAATTGCTCATTTTGCAAGAAACTGCATACTAAACTACTTTTTGTATAATAATAAAAAGTTTTTTTAAACAATTTTACTATATAATAGCTTAAACTCTAATTCTAATATAGTTATTACTCTAACTTTATTCTAAATAATATTTGATTGCTAGTTTTGTATATAATATCATATGATCAAAATTCACTAATGAAATGAAAGATAAAACCAAACTTGAAACACCTATGGCTCTCCAACTCTTTGACTTTCTTAAAACCCACCTTCACAACTTTTATCCTGGCAAAATCCTCAAGAAAGCCAATAATAAAAATTCATACCCACTTCGAGCCAACTTCAGATACCTTATCTGTATCATGGCTGCTTGCCAACCCAATTCCTTTTAAACTTTATCTACTCCAATAACTCTAATACTAATGCCAAAGCCTCAATTAATTTTACTATCCTTGAAACTACTCTTAGAAATTTAATTCATAAATTCCCATCTATTCTCTTTACCCAATTCATCTATAAAGAAATCTTTGCTTCAGCACTTACCATACCTTTTTACAAACCTGAAAACATAATTCAATTCTGCCTTAACCTTGCCTGTATATACCTATACCTCTCTGAGAACTACCAATATATCAACTACACTAAGTTTGCAAAAGACTTCAACCTCCGTCTAAAAACCTTTCAAATCGCATTCTATATTGTTTCTATTAACTAAAACAAAGAATATCTTACTATCAAATCAAATGACAAATTTAATTTTAATCACTTATTTAATTTATCTCAATCACTTTTTCTACACAAATTTAGTATTTCCTCTCTTAAAAACTCTGAAAAAAACTTTGATGAATGGTTCAAAAACTTTTTTTCACTTTACAATGCCAATTCACCTCAATTGACAAACAAGAAATATATAACAAACTATGTTATCTTATTAAAAGAGTATTTACCTTCCAACTTAAAAAGTTTCTTACCTCCAAATATGTCCCTAACAAATCTTCAAACTCTTTTGAATGCCTACTGGATATACTCGATTTCTTAACTACTATATACTCACATGTATACACAAAGACTTCTTCTATGTCCAAAATAGCAAACATAATATACCTGATCTCCACCAAGCTATTCAACAAGAATTTGACAAACATTATCCTGTTCAAGCAAACAAAAATTTACCTATCATTTTGATTGACTCCTCAATCTTCCATATTGACAACATATATCCAGCCACCTTCCAAAAACCTATTCTAACAAAAACTCTTGACAAACTTGAGATGAAGCAGAGCAGCAAATATGCAAAAAATATTTTACTTCCTTTAGCAAAAGCTGCTGTAATTTTTACTTTTATCAATACTTGCAAATCTACCAAGATATTGCAGCTGATAATCACAACATCTCCTATCTCTCCAAAAAACAAGCCATCGATCTTATCACCCAAAACATTGTATCTACTGATTACTTAGCTTGAGTAATCACATACTTCGACCTCTTCTATATTCAAGACAACAATACTAAACTTACCTTTTCACAAATATCTAAATACTACTTATTATCTGCCTTTCCTGAAGTAGAAAAAATCCTCTCTTCCAAATTTAAAATTCAATTCGAAGTTTCTGTAATTGAAGATTCTTTGTTTATTAAAGATGATTCTTTTTTCCTCTAACTTAATCTTCTACAAACAACATAAATGCAGCCACTACTTCTCTAAAAGATACATCCTTAGTAGTTAGAGAAGAGAATAATGTAAGTAGGCAGGTGGTCAAGCCTATTTACCCAGAAGAATTAGATAATGACAGTACTCTAACGTCTAACCTGAGTGCTTCTAATTCCTGCAGAACTATGAGAGCCGGGTATATGGTGAGCACAATTGTAGAAGATATCCGAAAGATTCCATTTACAATCTCTTCCACTCCCTATGAACCTTTCACCTGCTTTAATAAATTCCTTTTATCACAAAACCATCCACCCATTTCATTACCCCAAACACTTAACTCTTTCTTCTTACATCTACTAACAAATGGCCTGTGGAGTAATCTCCAAGACAAAGCTGTTATCTCTATTAAAAATGACTATAGTAAAGCACATATCTATCTTCCTGGTGAACCCTGTCCTCTACCTGACCACACAATTATACCTTACTTAGAAAGCATCTATCTTTATCTATTTATTCTTTTAAAATCCAACACTCAATACATTCCTAGCCCCAGCACTCCCTACTCACCTTTTAACCTATCAATATATACACACAACATTTGAGGCTTTAACAAAAACTTTAAACAACAAGTTTGGGAACACTATTGTCTATCTAACATACGTGGAAAAATCAAGTAATGATAGTCAGACTCAATGCACAGAGCAGACTTTAAATTCTTGCACAACCATGAGAGCCAGGCATACGGTGAGCGATTTTGCAGAAGATCTTACCCTCTTCTCAGATACCAAGTCATTCCACCCTTCTGAGAAGACATGCTTTAACAAATCTCTTCATACATACAATTTATCACTTCTTTCACTTCCACAAACTCTCAAATTATTTCTTTATCACTCGCTTAAATATTCTTTCTTTCAACTCTACAAAATATCAGTTAAAATTATTACACTTGAAATACATATATACCTTGATATTAACGAACATACCCTTCCTGATCACTTAATCCTCTCTCCAAACCAATATTCAATCTATTCATCTTCTCCTATTTTGTCATCTATAATACAGTAGATTATTAATTTATTTATTCAAGTAGTTTATCAAATTATAATATTCTTTCTACTTTGGTTTACAACTTTATTTTATTTTAAACTTTGTTAAAATCTTCATACATATAATAACAAATCAACCTACTACAAAACAAACAAACAAATAACTTTCTTCTTCTTATACCTTTACTCAATATTACTCCTTTTTTATTATCTACAATCCTGTATCCTAACTACCTTCTACAATATCTCTACTACTAATAATTTCACCAAAACTTTCTACTCGACGCAACATCCTTATTCTCTCTAACCTTTGTGAATATTTTACTTTCTGATCAAGGAAATATTCTAAAACACGATCAACTTGTTCTTTTTCACCATCATGTTCTAATTCCTGATTGTGTATACGATCATTTATTTCTTCTAATCTTCTTTTTACAATCTTTTCTTCATTTTGCAAACTATAATATTTATAATTAATTACTT
>CAJVPU010002129.1:0-11208 GCA_910591775.1 Dentiscutata heterogama | reverse complement strand
TTGACTTGGATATCTCTAATATGGAAAAATCTCGAATCCAAAAAGAAGCAAAATATTATTTTATAGAAAACAACAAATTATATAGAAGAAATCAAAACAAGCATCAACAAGTAATCAAATAAGACCAGAAACACCTTATCTTATACACTTTATATGATGAACAAGAAGTATATTTGGGTATATTATCTACCTATAACAAAATAAAAGAAAAATATTATTGGCCTATTATGTATAATGATATCAAAAATTATATACAAACGTGTAATATTTGCCAATGTAGAGGACATGAAATTTGATGACAAGATTTAACCCCCCTAGAAGTTAAATATCAATTCCATAGAGTTGAAATCAATATTAAAGAACCTTTATCTCTGACTAAGCAAGGCAATCATTATATTATTGTTGCCATAGATTATTTGACCAAATAGCCAGAAGCAAGGTAGTAACTAATGTAAAAGCTACAACTGTTGCTAAATTTATATATGAAAATATTATTTGTCGACATGGAACATCTACAATATTACTATCTGACTGAGAAACAAAATTTATGAGTGATATTGTTAAAAGATTGTACAATAATTTTCAAATAAAATATCACAAATCATCTGCCTACTGACTACAAACTAATAGGATGATTGAATGATTTAACTGAACTATTAGTAAAGTCTTAGCAAAAATAACAAGCTATAAATACAAAGAATGAGATGAAATTCTTCCTTCTATATTACTAGTATACTGTACTATGAAGCATAGTATAACTAAATTTACACCATTCTCTCTAATCTATGATCATAATGCAAAATTACTAATAGAAACAATTATAGAAACCTATTATTGTGAAAATGAATCGTTCCAAGAAGCTCTCTTAAAAAGATCTTTTGAAATAAAAAATATATTATTGAAACAACAAGAAGAAGCTTTAGAAAATATTAAAGAAGCATAAAAAGCTCAAAAAGAGTACCATGACAAAAATATTAAAATTGACAAATTAAAAGTTGGTGACAAAGTTCTAGTTGCCAAATCGTTTCTTAAAAATGGTTTCTCTGCTAAATTAGAGGAACAATTCATAGGCCCTTATATAATTCATGATATATTAGATTTTGGAGTCTATAAACTACAAACATTAGATAGCAAAAAAGTTAAAGATCCAGTTCATAGTGATTGCTTAAAATTGTACTATGAAAAAGAAATTAAAGATCTATCTGTACCTCAAATTATCATCACACAAAGTAACAGTCCACAAACAAAGATCGTATAACCTCAACTTTTATAAATATACTCTTTGTTCTAGCATTTTCTCTAAAAATCCCTAAATCTTGAAAATCCTTTAATAATTAGTCTAGAAATTTTATTTTTAGTTTTATATATATAATCTTTTATATTTCTTATTATTTGAATGTAACAAAATGCAGCAATTAAATGAATCTCTTTTTAACCAATTCTCTACCGAAGCATTGCAAGAGATGTAACAATTTTTGAAAAAATAAAAACAACAAATACATGGGGTAAAATCAATAGAAATGGGACAAATTTATTTAATAAATTTGTCTCATTTCTATTAACTTCACCCCATATGGTGAACAAACCTTAGAAATTGATCAAAAAACTATTATAGTGATCAATAATAATGAAATAAAAATTGCAATATCTATCGATGAAATGCTTAAAGATACTTGTAATGATTCTCTGATATATGAGTCCTTATTCAAAAAATTTATTAATCATGAAGATTGGAAAACACTTCATCACATCACCATGCCAAATCTTGATGAAGTTAATGATTATAAGTGGACCACTTTAAGTCCCAATAATGATGATGCAAAATGAAACGAGGAAGTTAACAATGAAGAACCTTCTGTTAACAAGCATAGAGAAGGAAGGTCTATTGGGGAAGAGTTCTATGATGAAGATTCTCCGCTCGACAAAATAACGTGAAATTTAAACTGAAGCCCTATAGAAGAAAATATACCTGTCTCTCTTTTTACTAGAAATGATGAATTGTTAATTTTCAATCAAATTGTTAAAGCCTATAAGAAAATTAGAAGAAACAATAACAACTGAATTTCTTGATTAGAAATAGTATATTATCTGGGAAAGCTATTCACCAATAATAGCAATAATAACCAATTGAAAAAAAAATTTAACAGAATATTATTGGAAAAATTTAGAAAATCTGGTGCTAATCGACTTTGAACTCAAGCAACAAGAGTTTACACTTTGTTTTAAAAATATAAGCTTAATAAACTATATAACTCATTAGAAGTATATATTGTAGATTTTGAGAAAATAACAGCCAAACAATTTAAAAAATTAAAAAATTAAACTTTATTTTTTTTAAAAAAAGAAATACAAATTACAACTCCCCATACCTAAAAACTTGGTATCCCTTATTAAGGCAATACTTCTTCATTGCCTTAATTCTATTAACAATTTCCTTTTTCTTCTTACCAACTAAGATGACAAAGCATCTTGACTTAATACTCCTGCCATTCGAAGTTGTTCTTCAACAGATGCTAGTTGACGAAAAAAGATTTGATACTCTTGCTAGAAACTTATAAAAAAAAAAAAAAATTTATTATTTTCTTTATTATTACTATTATTTTTATGAGTACGAGTCAAAATCCTGACAAACAAAATCCCAACAGGTCATTATCCTGACAAAAAAATCCTGACAACCAAAATCCTGATAGCTAAAATCCTAACACTAAACTGCCAGTTAAAGCTGTTTTCAAGAAAAAGATGCAGATCATTTTATTTCGAGAAATTCACTAAATTCCCCAGATTTCCGGAAAATTGTTATTCACATCTTTTTAAAAACAGCTATAAAACTACTTTTTATTTTTTTGCTTTTCTTATTTTCTATTTTTTAATTTTATTATTATTATTTTTTTTACTTTATTTAGACCTGGTTCTTTTTTTTAAGCTTAGAACCAGAACCCTGTAAGATTAGTTTTTTTATTATTCTTTTTTTCTTACTACTTTAAGTTCTTTTAATTTTCTTTATTTTTTTTTCATTTAAACAATATTAACTATTTTCTTCTGTTGGTTTAGCTTTACTAGAACACTGGGATCGTAAATAATTTTCTTTTTGTTGAATATTTGTATATTTTTTTTTCTTGTTTAAACTACTGCTAATTCTCTTCTTCTGTGGTTTTAGCTTCGCTAGAACACCGGAAGTGATTAGAACTAGGATCATATAAGTAGTTTTCTTTCTGTGCCTAACTTTGCTTGAACTAATTCTTTTTCTTTTTGTACATTTGGCTTCACTAGAACACCGGGGGTGGGAATCTTGTAAGTATTACTTCTTGCTTTTTTTTTCGCTTGAACTAATACTAGATCTTTTTTTTTTGTGGGTTTAGCTTTGCTAGAACACCGGGGTGGAAATCTTGTAAGTATTTCTTCTTGTATAATTGCTTTTTTTTCGATTGAGCTAATATAATTTTTTTTTTTTTTGTGAGTTTAGATTTGCTAGAATACTGGGAGTTAGAATCTTGTAAGTATTTCTTCTTGTATGATTACTTTTTTTTTTGCTTGAACTAATGCTAATTTTTTATTTGTTTTGTGGGTTTAGCTTCACTAGACATCAGGAATGAAGATTAGAACTGAGAACTTATAATTTTCTTTGGTATTTGTCTTTTTTTCTTTGGTTTGGACTAATGCTAATTCTTTTTTCCCTTTGTGGGTTTAGCTTCACTCAAACACCAGAAGTGAGGGTTAAAATCAAGATCTCGTGATATAAGTAGCTTTTTTTTTGTCTTTTTTCTTTTTCTTTCTAACATTTCTTCATGTTTGAACTAATTATTTTTTCCTTTTGTGGCTTTAAGTTTTGTCGGAACGTGAATTATTGAATTAACACTGGGTAGTGATCTTATATGAGGCCTTTCTAATCTAAAAAGTAAGTTTTTGCTTAGTATTTTGCTTAATATTCTTACAACCAATTATTAACACTTTCTTCTTTCTTCAACCGAAGCTTTTTTCTACGTGGTTGTTACTTCAGCTGTTTATCATATTTGGCTGACAAGCCTTATGTATTATAACCGAATTTTTATAGCCTCATATTTTGTGGCATTTTTGGTTCTTTAATCATGAGAGTTATAATTAAAAGAAAAAAATTTAATAATTAATACTTCTAAATATATCAAACATAAGTGCAAACAGAATATTTCTGACATTGCTAATAGTATAAAACTTTGTTAACAAATTTATTTTATAAAAATGTAATCTATTTAAATTAAATAAATATTAAATAAATTATTAAGTAGGGTTTATTGCATTAGTGCAAAGTTAATCATAATAAAATATAGCTATAGTCTTGCAAAATTATTGCAACTTCAATCGCAACAATACTTTCCATATACTGTATCATAATTATTAAATTTCCATTAATACACAATTGCCATAGCAAAAATAATATATTCAAAGAAAATTGCACCTTAAATTCCCGTGAACAAAAAACAATGCTACTATAATTGAGGCTGTAAAATATTCATTTAAAACACTTGAAGCATGTCAGCCAAGTATAGATAAACAGCCAATGTAAACAAACATGAAGTTATAAAGTTAATAATATCTGATATACATTTCACGATGTATTAGAAATAGAAGATGGGGCTCAGGAAACATTAATTTGAGATTTTATTATTTTAAATAAGATAGAAGGCTGAAATTTTACATCAAAATTCAAAAAGCCTTTTAAAAATAAAAATTTTCTTGATAATTTTAAGATTCTTGGTTGTAAATTATTAATCAAAGCCTCCTTAATATATGTTTCGCAATGAATTAGAAAATAGATGATGGGGGCTCAGGAGATATTAATTTGAGATTTTATTATTTTAAATAAGAAAGAAGGCTGAAAATTTATATCAAAATTTAAAAAGCTTCTTAAAAATAAAATTTTTCTTGATAACTTTAAGATTCTTGATTGCGATAGAAGTAAATTATTGATCAAAGCCTCCTGTGCCTTCTTGCTTAACGAAAGTTATAAAAGTGCTACAATTTTGTCTTTTTAAAAAGCAAGCCTTTGAGTTAAAAATCCTATTAATAAATAAAACTTAAATTCCAAATATTGTAAATAAAAATTTTCTTGCAACTTATCACATCATGTCTCTGGCAAATTGCTTTATTTTATCTTTCATGTTTAATCTATTCTTCTCTTTGCTTGGCCCTACATTAACGTTTTCTTCACACCAAAGTTAATAAATATTTTTTTTTCTCTGTTTCATTATAATTCTTAAAAAATGGATGAAATCTGTAAAATTATACCTTCTCAAAAGAGAATAAATAAAATTAATATTCATGGTTATTTGATAGTAAAGGAAAAGAGCTGAGATGATATGTACTATTGGTGTTGTGAGAAAAGAAAATCAAATAAATGTAAAGGCCATACTACAACAAGACTCATAAATGATTTACACTACCTTCGAAAATTTAATAATCACAATCATGTACCACAAACGAGCAGTGCCGAAGTTGCAAAAAGCATTGCCCATATAAAGAATCAAGCTCAAGATACAAATGATCAGCCAGCCCAAATAATCCAAACACTATTATTAATATTCCAGGAGAAATCTATTTTTATATTCTGTTGCAAAATGCTTTGCGTGTATGAATTAAATGTACCAGAAGAGCAGACATGCCCCTACAACCACAAAGTCTTGATGATATTGATATTCTTGATTCACTTTGTAAAACATTAAGTGGAGAAAACTTTTTAGTAGGAGATTTTATAGTCAAAAAAGAGCAAATCCTCTTGTTTACTATGAAAGCTAACATATAGCACTTATCTGAATCATTTTACTGGATGATAGATAGCACCTTCAAGACCGTCACATCTATTTTTTGTCAATTGTATACAATTCACACTTCAGTAGGTACAGGGGACAACTCAAGGATTCTTCCTCTAGTATATGCATTAATAACCAAAAAATCAAAAGAATTATATAGAGCACTATTTCAGTATTTAATCGAATTTGTAGAAGAAAATAGTCTCTCATTAAAACCTACCACAATTCTTACAGAATTTGAACTCGCTGTGATCAATGCATCATGCATCAAATTTTTTAACATTAACAATAAATATTGCTTCTTCCATTTAGAACAAAGTGGCTAGAGAAAGATCCAAGAAAATAAACTATCAATTCAGTATGGTAAAGATGAGAATTTTAGCATCAAGCTGCGTAGTTTATTCGCATTAGCATTTTTACTATCAAATGAAATTTCTGCAGCCTTTGATGCTTTAAAAGAAGAAATGCCTACAGAAACTAAAGATATAGTACAATGGCTTGAGAACAATTATATATATGGAAAAAAAATAAGACAAATGCATAATGGTAATATTAGCAGTGCACCACCTCTTTATCCACCACAAATGTGGTCTGTACATAACTCCATGGAACTAGGTATTCCCCAAACACAAAACATTGTCGAAGCATGACATTAACGATGAGAGAATTTAGTTGGTAGACCTCATGTTGGTGTTTATACTATTATTGAAGAATTTCAAAAAGAATAGCAAAAAGTTGATCATGAAGTCGAAGCCATCATTCATAGTGCACAATATCCAAAACCTAAAAAAGGAATAATTGAAAAAGAAAAAAAAATTAAACCTTATTAATGATAAACCAAATCATCTATTAATAGAGTTTTTCCATAGAATAGCACACAACCTTTCTTTATAATTATCATTTTTTTTGATTTATACACATCTAAAATTTTTAAAATTTGAAATTTTTTGAATTTTAATTAGTTTTTTTATTTGTGAAATTAAAAAAAATTCTGTATTTATCTATTAAAAAGATAATATATAAAGTTGAAACCTTTACTTTTTAAATAAATAAAATTGTGTAAATTTACAAACCTAAGTTCAAAAAAGCAAAAATAATGATCCATAGTATTGTCTTCTTACAGAATTGTACCCACGCTTAGAAATTCATATAGCATACTCCTTATTATCTGTTATACCTATCTCTTAGTCATTATACTTCTTGCTCGCATTGTATCCTATAAGTATAAAATAGATCAATAAAGTAAGTTAAGACTAGAAAATGATCTAAAAAACAACAAACTTTAACCTATAAGAAATTTAAACTATGCTAAATACCCTATATTCGAATTAGACAATTTATTACTAGCTACTTGAAGAATTATTTGAAAGAAAGATAATAAATATTAAAAAAAGTCTAGTATATATCTACAGAAACCACAAATTAATCTAACCAAAATGAAAAATGTTCTCAGAAGAAGTATAATTCTAATTAGACCTAAAGAAAAAAAAAGTTAGTAATAATTACAAAAAAAAAAAAACAAAACTGTTCAAGGATCTCTATTTAGCTATAGGCCACAAGAACCTTTATTCTAAAGACTAGTAGAAGTCATTCTTTTGCATAGTTAAGATTTGGTAAATAAAATCTGAAAAAGAATAAAATAAAGTCAGTAATAATAATAAAATAAAAACAAGAATCAAATAAAGATCTCTACTTAGCTTCGGATCAAAGTTATGCATTCTTAAAGACTAGTAGAAATCTTCATTCTCTTATCGAAGTTATCTAATTAAGTAGAATCTAGCTTAAGCCTAAAAAAAAATAAAACTAAAAGCAATCAGAATGTTTTATCAACCTGTATTCATATAAACACACAGTATTAAGTAACACAGTAAACGCATTTGTTTGTTTGGATTTTTTGTCAGGATTTTTTATCAGGACTCTTAGTTGGCAGGATTTTTTGTCGAGATTATAACCTGTTGGAATTTTGTTTGTCGGGATTTTAACCCAAACCCCAATTAGCTATATCAATACCTCTCCTCTCTACAATTTGACTTGGATATCCCTAATACAAACAAACCTCAAATCCAAAAAGAAGCAAAATATTATTTTATAGAAAATAACAAATTATATAGAAGAAATCAAAACAAGTAATCAAATTAGACTAGAAACACTTTATTCTATACACTCTACATGATAAACAAGAAGTATATTTAGGTATATCATCTACCTATAACAAAATAAAAAAAAGATATTATTGGCCTACTATATACAATAATATCAAAAATTATATACAAACATGTGATATTTGCCAATATAGAGAACATGAAATTCAACAACAAGATTTAACCTCTCTAGAAGTAAAATATCTATTTCATAGAGTTGGGATTAATATTAAAAGACCTTTACTTCCTACCAAGCAAGGCAATCATTATTTTATCATCGCTATAGATTATCTGACCAAATGGCCAAAAGCAAGAGCCATAACTAATGTAAAAGCTACAACTATTGCTAAATTTATATATAAAGATATTATTATCGACATGGAATACCTACAATATTACTATTTGACCGAGAAACAAATTTTATAAGTAATATTGTTAAAAAATTGTGCAATAATTTTCAAATTAAAATTAAACATCATAAATTATCTGCTTACTGACTACAAACTAATAGGATGATTGAATGATTTAACTAAACTATTGGTGAAGTTTTAGCAAAAATAACAAGCTATAAATACAAAGAATGAGATAAAATTCTTTCTTTTGTATTATTAGTATACTATACTATGAAGTATGGTATAATGAAATTCATTCTATTCTCTTTGATCTATAGTCATAATGCAAAATTACCAATAGAAACAATTATAGAGACCTATTATGATGAAAATAAATTGTTCCAAGAAGCTCTTTTAAAAAGATTTTTTGAAATAGAAGATATATTAATAACACAATAAGAAGAAGCTTTAGAAAATATTAAAAAAGCATAAAAAGCTCAAAAGAAATACTATGACAAAAATATTAAAATCGACAAATTAAAAATTGAGAACAAAGTCCTAGTTGCCAAATTATTTCTTAAAAATGTCTTCTCTGCCAAATTAGAAGAACAATTCATGGGCTTTTATATAATTCATGATATATTAGATATTGAAGTTTATAAACTACAAACATTAGATGGCAAAAAAGTTAAAGATTCAGTTTATAGTGATCATTTAAAATTATACCATAAAAGAGAAATTAAAGATCTACCTATACCTCAAATTATCATTACACAAAGTAACAGTCTACAAATAAAGATCATATAACTTTAACTTTTATAAATACACCCTTTGTTCTAGCATTTTTCCAAAAAATTCCCAAAATCTTAAAAATTTTTTAATAATTAGTTTAAAAATTTTATTTTTAGTTATATATATATAGTTCTTCTTATATTTTTTATTATTTATTATTCAAAAACAATGCAAGAATTAAATAAATCTTTTCTTAACCAATTCTTCATCGAAGCATTGCAAGGGTTGCAACAATTTTAAAAAAATAGAACCAACGAACATATAGTGATCAAACTTTAGAAATTGATAAAGAAACTGTTATAGTGATCAATAATAATGAAACCAGAATTGCAATATTTATTGATGAAATGCTTTAAGATACTTGTAATGATTCTTCGATATATGAGTCTTTATTCAAAAAATTCATTAATCATAAAGATTGGAAAATACTTTATCACATCATCACACCAAATCTTAATAAAGTTAATGATTATAATTGGACCACTTTAAGTTCTAATGATGATGCAAAATGGGACAAGGAAGTTAACAATAAAGAATCTTTTATTAACGAGTATAAAGAAGGAAGATCTATTAAGGAAAAGTCCTATGATGAAGATTCTCCACTTGCCAAAATAACAAGAGATTTAAACTGAAGCCCTACAGAAGAAAATATACCAGTCTCTCCTTTTAATAGAAATAATGAACTAATAATTTTTAATTAAATTGTTAAAGCTTATAAGAAAATTAAAAAAAACAATAATAAATGAATTTCTTAATTAGAAATAGTATATTATTTGGGAAAACTATTTATTGATAATAACAATAATAATCAATTGAAAAGAAAATTTAACAGAATATTATTGGAAAAATTTAGAAAATCTGGTGCTAATCAACTTTGAACTCAAGCAACAAGAGTTTATACTTTGTTTTAAAAATACAAGCTTAACAAACTATATAACTCATTAGAAGTATATACTGAAAATAACTACCAAACAATTTGAAAAATTGAAAAATTAAACTTTATTTTTTTTAAAATGAGAAATACAAATTACAACTCTCCATGCCTAAAAACTTGGTATTCTTTACTAAGGCAATACTTCTTCATTGCCTCAATTCTATCAACAATTATCTTCTTTCTTCTTACTAACCAAAACAACAAAGCATTTTGACTTAATACTCCTGCTATTCAAAGTTGCTCTTGAATGGATGCTAGCTAATGAGAAAAGATTCACTACTTTTGCTAGAAACTTATAAAAAAAAAAAAAAAAAATTTCTATTATTTTTTTTATTATTACTATTATTTTTATTTGACTATTTTATATATACTATTGTTCTTCATCAAAATCTAAACCTTCAAGAATGTAAGAATAGGTTATTACTTCTTCTGAGACTTTTGGAATTACTTCTTCAGAAGCCACTTCTTTGGGAGCCACATTTTCTTGAACTAGTTCTTCCTGAACCAGCTCGTCATCATAGATAATGACAACCTCATTATTATTATTATTATTATTATTATTATTATTACTACTATTGGCCCTCCCCAAACCAGTACGCATGGTGGACAAGTTTTGTATCGGCTTTGGGAGTTTATCGGATTTGAAAAATCACGTGACAAGCTGATCACTAATCTACCAATCAAATTACGGAACCAAGATTATGTGTGGTAAAACCCATAGCACGTGATTAATAATACAAAATTTTTTTTTATAATACTGTATGTGCTATGATCAATAATAATCACTACATAGTAAAGCCCAAATTATACTATGCTAATTGATTAAAATCGCTTAAGAAACGTTGTTTAAGAGGTCAAAATACACTTACCCTGAAATTTTTATCCAAATTGAAAAACTTTTTATTAATTATTTTTTTATTTTTACTTTCAATGAAAAAATTAAAATTTCTTTAAAAAAACATATTCATTGAACGTAAAAATTAAAAGTCAATTAATAAAAAGATATCCAATTTAAATGAAAATTTTAGAGTAAGTGTATTTTGACCTCTAAACAACTTTACTTAAGTGATTTTAATCAATTTACATAGTAAAATTTGGACTTTACTATGTAGTGACTATTGGCAATCGACTAAAAATCACTTTAACCCAAAAATAAGTATAAACTTTATTCAACATTAAACTCTGTAACTGATATGAGTCACATGATAGTTCGTTATATAGAAATG
>CAJVPU010002128.1:0-11209 GCA_910591775.1 Dentiscutata heterogama | reverse complement strand
CATTGGAATAATAAATACAATTGATTCGGAAACCCAATTTTTTATTAATTAAAATTTGCCCCCGACCTATTCCGATCGATTGACTAAGGCACTTGAGAACACCCTTAATCTAAAAATTATATATATTATTCTTTGTTATGTATGTAAATATTAGAGGATCTCTTGCAGTATAGGTGAGACTATTAATAAAAAGTATAATTAATCAATTGATTTAGAATAGGCATCACCTATATTGCAAGAGATCCATATTAGAATGTCAAAGATTAAATTAGTTCAGCAAAAAATGCTTTAAATATTGTCATTATTCAACAGATTGAAATGTAGCTTATATTAAAAAATAAGTTTTTTCTTTTTTTTTTTTTTTTTATGTTTACGCACGACTATATATTTAAAACTTCGTATCATATAGCGAAATTATAATCAGTGATAAAGTAAATTTAAGTAATGTCGACCTATTTATTACTAAAAATTAACCTATGCTCTTGGAGAAACGTTGTCAAATTATATGAGACCGCCAAGGAAAAATAATATTTGAAAAATATAATCAGTTGCATATTTAAAACACCATTTAGTCGATAAAGTAATCAAAAATATAAATTTAAAGGTCAAATAGATTGTTGGTGTAAGAATATCCTCTCAAAACTATACTTGTCGCAAAACTACCGTAAAGTGCCAACTGATGTATCCGGATATTTACAAAGATTAGAGATATACCCGCTGTACGTTTCTCATTCAACTTTATCAGTCTTCAATGTTTTACACCAGCTAGATATTCTTCGAAGTGTAAAGATGCTATTGTTATATATATAATATGAATAGCATGCGGATATAAATAGAATTCTTATCCGCATAATACCCCCGGGTACAACTCATAGGAGGATCTATCGTATGACATTTTACGGTGTTCGTCCCAATTCCAATTCTCAATTTTATTATATTTGGTATTGAGATTTGGATATGGCCTGATTAGATATTAGCTTACCCATCGTCTATTCACAACGATCCAAATTGCCAATAGTCATGTAATATGTAAAAATTTTATCTAGCTTATATTTCTTAAGTTCCTTTTAATATGCTTTAAGTGCTTTCATGAGGACAAATTCGTCATATAACCTTTTCTTTTTATTCTTAACCGAAAAAAAGATCCCATTTCATATGTAAAAGTACTTGTAAACATTTTCGTAAGTGAAAAATCTCGTTATCTTTGGTTTTATGTTTCCAATTTCAAACATTTTACTGATTCACGTAAATTTATTGTATTGAGATTTCATCATCAAGAATTTCAACATAATCAATAGGTCTACTTACTAAAAAAAATAAATATATTTAAATATAGTATAAATCCAATTTGAGAAGATAAACAATATTATTACCTGCATTTACTATATTTACAAAATTCAGAAATTTTATTATTAATAATTTTTAAAAATTTTAACAAAATAGGCTACTGTCAATATAAACATAAAGACTAGCCTTTAAAAAAATTAATATCTTAACTTTCATAGATTATATGAGTGATGCCTAGGAAAAGCTGTAAATCGTTTCTTTTAATAACATATCTCAAAATTCAGCAATTGGAAACTTAAGATTTTGATATTTTCGAATCTTTCATTGTGGCGATTTAATTGATTCTAAAATATTAATATTACTTGTTAATTTGCTTGGTTTAAAGGCATTTTTATTAAAAATAAACATTCAAAAAATGATTTATAGGTTTTCTCTTGGCAGTTCTCATATCTCAACAATTTAATGGCCAAAGAAAATTTAAATATTTTGATCTCTTTTGGCTATTTAATTATTAATCTAGCTGTACAAAATATGATCTGTGGAAGTCAAGATACAAAATTTTTTAAAGATTAGTCTGCCTGTTTCTATGGGAGGCAGCCCAAATATTATTTATTACCTGGTTTAGGAAGATCTTGAAAATTTAAAAGTCGACTTGTATAAATAGCTTGTTTGTGTGTCCGATAATTGATTCGTGTTGATTTTGCTTGATCAAATATTGAAGTATTCTTAGTTAAATTTTTATCTTCCTCAGCTTGTTTGTATAATTCAGTTTTGTTGTTTTGTATATCAGTTTCAAAATTACAAAATGCATTATTTAATTCTTTATCGATTGGTTGGTTTTGAGGTTCAGCGTCTAAACATTTATTCATCAAATCCAAAAGTAGCCTGGGAACTGCGCATCTAATTTCAGACCTATAACTAAACAAATTTTAATTGCTAGATTCTTATCATGTGGAATATCATGATACGGAGGATATCCAGTAAAAACTTCTGACATGATTATTCCAAAAGAATAAATATCCGATTTTTGAGTATATTCTTCTCCATATAACACCTCTGGAGCAATATAAGGAAGCACACCGAAAATCCCTTCAGAATTTGATTTCTGAGACACTGGTTTGCATAAGCCAAAATCAGTAATATAAGAATTAATCATACTTCCTTTAACTATATTTCCTGAATGAAAATCTTTATGCACTAATGCGGCTTCGTGAATTGACATAAGCCCACTAGCTATGTACCACAATGTATGTATTTTAGACCTCCAATCTAATTCGATATATTTGCCATCTAATAATTTTCGGAGACTTCCATACTTTGCATACTCCATAACCATCATATAATTATGGTCATTTGGGTTCTTAGTTATGCCATAAATATGAATTGCACAATCGCCCCCATGTCTATGTTGATTTTCAACCTAAATAATAATTAGAATAAATAATAATAACGATATAATAATGATAGGGTTGTTAATAGGTTGGGTTGAACTATTCCTCAACCCACTCTAAATTGGGTTGGGCTCACTCCGGGCCGCTCCAGATTTGCTTAAAGTTGCTCCAGTTCACTCCAGTTTCTCTCCAGCATATCATTAACTCACTCCAACTTGGGTTGGGCTCACTTCAGAGCTGCTCTGGCTCTATTAACAACCCTAAATAATGATAATAAACTTTATTATACATACTTCTTTTAAGAATTCTTGTAGTACATCTTTAGAATTATCAAGGCTTTTTAAACAAACATCCATTTGCGACCTTCTCATCAATTCATTCTTCTTTGAATCAAATCCCCTAATATATCCGTCAATCCAGACCGCTTTGAAAACAGTGCCAAAGCCTCCTTTAGCAAGATACTTGATATTTGTAAATTTATAAAAAGGTATCCATTCGATGATGTCTTTAAATTTCTTCACATTAAGCTGAGTTTGTTTAATAAATTCATCAATATAGTTATTGCCACTTGTCCAATTATGGGATTCCTTTTTAAATCTTAAATATTGAATAATATTGAATATGCGTATTCATGCATTGAGAACTACAATTCAGTAATAACTTATGTTACCGTCTATCATAGTTAACGTATTTAATTAGTGATGATGATTATTATTATTGGAATAAAAAAAATTTCAGATCAGAACTTACTCGCTATTACGATAACATGGTGTGTAGATAGTTTGTATTAGTATAATGCGCTTGTATCGTAATCACTGTCAGAAAACTTACATACTATTGCAGTGACATAGTATGTGGATAAGGTTATGTTAGTTTGTATTAGTATTATGCATTTGTATCGTAATTCACTGTAAAAAATTCAGTTACAGAACTTACTAGCTATTGCGATGTCGCATTGGATAAGGAATAGTTAGTTTGTATTAGTATTATGCATTTGTAAAAAATTCAGTTACAGAACTTACTCGCTATTGCGATGGCGAATTTTGAATCTGTTCCCGGTTTGGATCATGAAACAATATCCAACCGAATGTTGTGTAACAATATCATGCATAAAATAAAGATAAAACCGATAGATTTTATTATATATAATTTATATATCGAAAAAATGCATTTTTAAAAAAAAACTATTTTATTTTACACCATTAGGTCGATTCTCTGATAAAGCCTTGCTTAAGTTATGTGGGCTTTTCTTATCGTGTCTTTTTCATGTTGGCATATTAAAGCGGTCAAATTCTTGTGTTTTAGCATCATTACTTTACGATCTTTTCTTTGGTCTTCCTTGACGTATCTTCTTGATTCCACGCTTTGAACCTTCTCTATGTCATGAAGTAGCAGTGACTTGAACTCGTATTCTTTTTCCACCAGGCTGACGGTTACTACCCATAATCTGACCTGCATCTCTATTTAGTGTTTCGGGCGAAACCCGAATTTGCAGATCATTTGCAGATCAAATTGGGCGAAACTAATTTCGGAGGGTTTCGGATTTATAGGGCGAAATTAAAATTCTTCTGGGCGAAATATTTCGGATTTGGAAAATAATTTCGCCCGAAACACTATCTCTATTACAGGTTTGAAAAAAGGATACTACAGATGGAAGAACATAAGTATCTTTTTTAGACTGATGTTTTTTATATAATTTTACAAATCGTTGAACACTATTATTCAATTCAGGAACATTTTGCTTTAGAAGATCTTCTAGATCATTATAGAACCAACAAAGTTTGCTTATATTATTGTTATTACTATTATCACGTTCTCCATCACTATCATCATTATTATCATCACTACTAGTACTATCATCACTGTCAACATTATTATTGTCATTATTACTAGTACTGTTAGTACTGTCATCATTATCAATATTATTATTATCATTACTACTAGTACTGTCATCGCTATCAATATTATTATTGTTAACATTATCATTACTATAAGCACTATTATTATCATCAGTATTTTTGGAAGTTGCATAAGATGAAGATCCAGGTGAAGCTATGTTTTCTTTATTATTATTATTTATTATAGTGGCATTATTGAATGTTAACTCTTTATTTTCTATTAAACATGCATGTTCATCTTTTTCAATCTGTTCCTGATGAAGATTTGCATAAAAACTAAGTGGCATGCATTTTTCACCTAGTGCTAAATATGCATAATGATATTATTTACTTGCAGACATTGTGGGTATCTGATTTAATCCACATATGTGAAAGTGCTTTGCTACAGAAGCTTGGTGTTTACATGGCCCTCCTGTTAAATTACATTCGCAAGTTCCAAGTCTCATGTTAATACAATACCACATATTCTGATCTTTACTACTCTTATGTCTAAATATCATTGAATCAAGATCTACAACTTCGATATTATCCTTTATTCCAATTTGCCATCCTGTAAGTCAAAAGTGAAGTGCTTTAAAGCTATCTAATTTGTTATGAGCTACAGCTAATAATCTACAGATATAATAAAGATCCATTGTGTTTACGATAAATTGAAAAATCTGCATGAAATTATATGCTTTTACCTGACTAAAAATAATATCTTTCAAAACTCTAATGCCAGCTTCTGCATAATTGTTGGTATTATTATTCTGAATTGGTAGCCTATGGCGAAATGCAATAGCCCACTCGGAATGACGACTCCAAAAAATTTTAAAATGATTTTGGAAGTTAGGATATTTTAAATAGGTTTGATTATTGGTTAATTCTATGTATGCTTGATTAAGTGCTACCTCTGATCTTGAAAAAACTATTTTTTTTACAAGCTCAATTAGTATTGCACAGTCATTTTTATGGATATTATGATTGCCATTCCAAAGCCACCTCTACATTGCTTACAAAAAATAAAAGACACATAAAAACAAGGTTGTATATTTCCAAGTATTTTGCAATGCAATTTTTTCTGCCTTACAATCATCTGTTATTATTATTTGTAGCCCAATTAGAGATCCATGATCACTGAATACCATGGGTTGAATTATGCACTTCAATATATCTAATGCTTTTGACAATGTATCTGCTGTCTTATCTGATATAATGATTACTACAAGAGATAGACCACCAACAGATATACTTGTCAAGAAAATTGTTAGAGGAGTATTAAGAATATCAAGCCCAGCTATCATGTCCATATAAACTAACTCACCCGCTTCTTTTAATGTGTAGCAACATTTCATAAGATTTGTAACAATGACGAGAAATAATGGCTGTCTGGGTTTGTCTTTTTCTGAAGCAACATATAGTTGCATCCATGCATTTCCTTTATTATTATTATTAAATTCTATAACTTCTTTTTCTAACTGATTAAACATACCTAATAATAGACAAAATACTATTTTCGAAATTAGAATTATGTGCATAGATGTGTAAAAATAAAAATAAAAAAAAAATAAAAAATAAAAAAATAAAAAAGAAAGAAAAAATCTGCAATGTCTTTTCTTAAACATACCTATGCTATTTTGATTACCTACACGTAGTTCACGATACTTTTGATGAAGATAATATATGTCATTTCTGTGTGGAACTACCACTTTGTCAGCCAAAATTTTCTCATTATTTTTGTATTTTAACTGTATCTGTTCCCAGTGTGTATGAAAGGCACTACTAGGATTATGCCTGACATCAAAAAGCTCAAAGAGTACATTTTTGGTTTTATTAGAAACTGGACAAAAACTCATAGCATGGCTTGATTTAAGGGGATAGTTGTAATAAATGTTTAAAGAAACAATACATGAATAATGGTCTGTATTTTTCAGAATTTGAATTTTTAGTTTTTGTAGGACAATTAGTATCACGATTTCGTGTACTTTTTGTACTGGTTTCAGAATTTTCAATTTGTAGACTTCCTTGTTTTAACTTTATAGCATGACTGTGCATACAGTAAAACTACTTTAAAAGAATATAATGAATGCCTTTAATAGTATGTCCTTGTGTTTTTCACATCGTTACTTTATGTAAATCCATAAATTTCTGAAGCCATACTTTTGAATCTTCAGCATTAGTAATACTTATGCGAAAATTGGCTTTAAATAGATTTTCATATGTACCTAAAAATTCATGTAGTAGAATTTGTTTAAAGGAATCTATAAAATACTTGTAATTTAAAGGCAACATATTTTTGATAATAGGTTCAATAGTGGGTACAATCTTTATATTTAAATTTTTTGAGTATAAAATGTTATTTAAAATTGATTCCATGTTAACTATTTTAATTTATATTTTACTTAATAGTGCTATTTAATAATTTGAGATAGGACAATTTATTTACGAGGTAAATGATTTGAATTTGTTTAATTTTCAAAAACAAATTATTGCTTTTTTATAGTTCGATTTTTAATTAGCAATTTGAGTAGCTTTTATGATATAATGCTATATCTTATTGTTAGATCTGTTGTGTGTAAGAATAGAATTATAGCAGGTTTAAAATTCACTTAGAATAGAATGAAAATAATTATACTAAAAATTTCAACCCTAACCTTAAAATTCTGAATCAATTTAAATTCTATGACAAATATAATGAAATCTATTTTAAATTTATTATTTTGAATAGAACACAGCCATCTCTTGAAACACATATATTATACTAGAGTAAGTATTTTCATTCTCAATTTCATTATTTTTTTTTTATTATCACAATCGCTAACCAAATATATTTTTTTTCTTATATCTGGCATATATAACTTTCTAAGTTCTGTGTACTGCCACATATTTTATATCAATTTAATTCGCTTTTGATTCTTATTCACAATTTTGCCATTATTACTTACTAATCCTTATTTAGTTAATGCAATTTACAATCTTAAAATTTAGATCATTTGTTATCAATCACGAATATTTATTTATTACCATCTATTACTTTTTAGTATAATGCATTAAAAGCTATATATGGGTGCAGATATCATAATTTAGAATGCAGTAGATTTGGAATTTGATACAAATTCCAAATATATTTAGATTTATTGTACTATATGTGGAAATAATAAATAAACCTAATTTTAATATCAATATGTAATACTGTATTTAATGTTTAATTTTGTTGTAATCACAAGAATTCATTGACTATTTTTTTATTAATATGCTTGGATAATAGAGTTTTGAATATTAAATTATATCTCGCAAAGTAAACAGTATATATTTAACATGTCTTGTGCAGTGACTTTGTATAAGTCATAATAAATATTTATAATGAATGAATTGTGAATGAATTAATGATTTTTATAGTAAATATCTTTTTATTTCATATAGAATAATTAATATATTTTTATACTAAACACTAATAAATTTTAGTGAGCTTATTATTAAATTGTTAAATATCAAAAATTTTAATTAAATATATGAGATATAATATTCTTTAACAAGTAATAGTTTTATAATCTTGTAATGAATGCGAAATACTTATTTTTTAAATAGGTGGATGCTGATTGGTTAAATAAAATCCAATATATTATTGTTACATGACATTTAGTTAGATGTTGTTTCATGATCCAAACTAGACACAGATTCAAAATTTGCATGTCATGTATAATAGTAAAAATCATTACTACAGATTTTTACATACTATTTAGCCAATAGAATTGTATACAGAATATCACCTGTTATTTATCAAATAAAATTTCAAGATCTATATGTAACAAAAACTTTTAGACTATCACTGTTAGAATAAAAAAAAAACTTAGTATGAGTGTAAAATGCCTTAACACAACCCAATACTTTAGTAAACTATTTAGGGTTTTTGAATTTTATTTGAGTTCACTTACTTAATATTGTAACTGACTCGATTTTGATTAAACTTACATAGATACACTAGCAGAAGACTGTAGAAATATCGACTCTAAGTATTTATGTTTATATTAAATTAATTACATTATAAAAAATATAACTTTTTTTTTTTTGAATTTCACAAAATTACAACTAGCAGCACATAAATAATTCTTTAAAAAGATCATTAGCATCTTGTCTATCTGACTGAAGAGAAGTTTGTTGGTAATTAATTCTATTTTCACTTCGAATATCTTTTAGTTGATTATGATCCAATTAATATTCCTTTATTCTGGCTACAGAAAGATGCATTCTGGAATGTTGAGTATTATTAGTCATGTTTGGATGAGTTTTTAAGTCACATTTGTTGAATAAACTCTCAATCTGTTGTTGATGGATGATAATATACCTGATTTTGTTTTTAACAAAATTATAGAGCTGCAAGTATTGGTGAAGTTGAATATTTGATTCTCTAATAAATGTACTGAATTCTTGAAAAAAAGACTCTTCAGCTAAGGCTGTTTTAAATCCAAAATCGTTAAATCTTTTTTGTTTTATATCTGTTTCAAGAAATCATGCATAACTAAGTTATTTTAAAGTAGGAAACCTGGGCCAAGGTTTTTTAAGTACAATGTGCCAGTAACTATGCATAAATTGTTGTGTATTATTTTCACCAAGATGACACATGCTTAAAGGAAGATGAAGCTAACAATTTAACCATTTTTGGTGTAGTTCAAGCCTTTTCTGTACACCATTTTCCAATTTTTGAACTAATAATTTAATTTTTAAATCATTCAAAATTTCTATACTTTGTAGAAGTTCACCACCAAAAAATGAATAAAGATTTTCCGCGATGTTTATAAGTTTAGATATTGAATTAATAATGAAATCTGGCTTTTGATATGCTCGACAACCTAAAGGCAAGCATTGTAATAAATTATTAGGCTGTAAAACCTTTAATTGGGGATCATAACCAATGAAAAATTCTGAAAATAAATGATAAAATTTTTGACCAAATTTAACTAAACCATGGACTTCAATATTTAGTTCAAAATCATTTAGCCAATCTTGAAATAGTTCTCATTTTTGAATATAGGATTTTGGAACTTTTTTTAAAGTTTTAAGTTTCAGAAGGAATCTGAAACAAATTCAATATGAATTTCACATCTCTCAAGATATTGTTCTACCATGATTAATTCATATTGCCATCTTGATTATAAGGGATGTTGATATTTATTTAACTCATAATTAAGCTATACTTTATAAAGGTTGAATTGTTTCACTTCTCATATTTAGTGGTGAATCTTTATCACTTTGGTCATATCTGTCATGCAATATCCATGCTAGGTAAAGAAGATTAAATGGATGGCGTGTCTTTGAAAACCCGGTACTTGTTAGAATCTTACCAAAGGCTGTCTCTTTGAAATTATTTAAGATTAAATGTAGTACATGTAATCTACAAAAATTTGAATATAATTACTTTGGGCTAATTGATTGAATTTTGTTACAGCACCTCTGACATGACCGCTCATATAATTTGTATTATCAGAGAGAAAGGTAAGACATTATGAAGTATCAAGCTTATATTTTGTACAAGATTCAAAAGAGCCTGACTAACTGTATTTGAATTGCAGTGCCGAAGGTTCTTTGTTTCTAAGAGCACAATGTCAGGCATATTTTTTTCTGAATTCCAAAACATAAAGCATTCCATTAATATTTTTTTTCACCTCGACCTGATTCATCTGCCATGATCCCGAAAGCAAAATGAGCTGACTTATTAGCTTGCTAAAATTTATTTCTTATATTCAACTCTGATACTTCATGATGCCAATGGCTAACAGTGTCTTTAGAAAGCCAATATTGTATATTATCTTCTGTTAAAAAATTAAAAACAGATTTGATACTTTTCACTGCTGTATTAAAGAATATTTAACCAATTTGAGAAACTTGCATGATAAGCTTAATAAAATCTGCATTATATTCTTTTTTGTTTTGTTTTATTAAATTATTAATTATAGTTTTTAAATCATTGTCTTTTAATTCTGGTGGATATTTGGTTACTGCACGAACCCAAAAGATATGATGACGATGCTTACGCTTAAGCTGCATCATAGAACTGCTAAGTTGTTTAACTTTATAAGTTATATGATCTTTGAATTGTTGTAACTTTTTAACATCCTTTTCGAGTTGCTTATTTTTATTATTTAATTCTTCTAATGACTTTTTAGGTTTGTAAAGAGAATTAGAGATGTATTGAATTGCTTTGTTTTGTATATAGGGTGATATAATTTGGTCTTTATTTTTTCTATACAGATATCTCATCATATGCAAAAGATGAAAAGTTGATTTGAGATCCATTTCAGACATATCTTTAAGAGTATTAACTATTATATTATATACTTTAGAAGAATCAGGCTTATTAATATTTGAAATATTAAAGATCATATCATTGATCATTTTAAGTTCTTGATCAGTAGTTTCTTTTAAGTGATCTGTTATTTCATTAATAGTTTTTTGATGCTGATTCAGTTTGCGCTTTTTGTTAAGTGCTTCATGCATGTGTTTTAGGTGAAGTCCACGTTTAGAAAGATAAAGCATTGTGTAAAAAAATTCAATAATAAAATTACAGTTCATTAAGTTCGCTTGACATGCTTTTAACCTTTTATTAACAAAGGCCAAATTGAAACAAATACTCATTTTTTTAGTTAAAGCATGTAA
>CAJVPU010002127.1:0-11209 GCA_910591775.1 Dentiscutata heterogama | reverse complement strand
CTCACAACCCTAACGTCCTAATCTTAAACTTCTATTTTTACGCACTTAATTTATTTACAAAATTCGATTTCCTTTTTGGTTTGTGTTACTCGCACATCGCTTTAGGGTCCTTTATTGTATTACGTTAAATGTGTACATGGTTATTGTTGAAAAATTAGCCATTATAAGAAATGAGTTATTTGTCAGGGCTTTATTTACATCTTCACTTACCGACGCTAGAATAAGAAACATTGAATTGTCGTCTCAAATAATAAAGGATATGTCTTTTACGAGTGAGGAAGTTGCAATTAATATAACTCTGAAAGAGGTAGTATATAATTTGCTCGAAATTCTAGGGAATTCTAGAATTTTGATACTAATTGCATGTGATCATACAGGACGATAAAATTTTATCAGATAATGAAAATAATTTCAACTTGGGTAGCATAAACCTTTATTCTATGCCGTTAAAGTCAGAGAATGAAAGAGAGATTTCTCGTAGAAAGATATTTTTTTTGAATGAAAATGACATTAAATTGTTTGAAAATATTCAGAAATGGATCAATAAAAAAGAACCAACCACGCTTGAGGAAACGATAGAATACCAACTCGTGAAAATGACAGGGCAAGAAAACCGTCTAAAGACAACAATAGGATACCAACTTTGTAATATCTCTTATTTATTGGTTAAAAGATTCTTATGGTTTTTATTGGTCGATCGATACATTACAGTTAATTATTGAATGTATATTTTCAGTAAATAATCCATATGCAAGAAAAGTAGATGCCATTGCAAAAACGTTCTTTGCCGATCATCTTCCCGACTTTATTCTTAAATATTTTGTAGATAATGACGAGAAAAAAAAAAATAGGCGTGATGACTTCATAAAATTGCTTCTTCGTGTAGGGTTGGTGGTTGAAGAAGAAACTAAATCCGATGACGAAAATATTAAATATGTAAAGGTTTTTGCGCCATTCAAATTGCTTTGCGATTATGCCGAGCCTATGAAACTCGATTTTCCCTTAAAAGTAAATTTAACTTTCTGCTTTTAATTCATAAGCTAAAAATTTTATATTAATATGTAGCTCTCTTTTAATCTAGTCAGAAGACCATAAACCTGAGCCAGAAAACTATAAAACTCTAAACAAGTGGTTCTTACCTAATCTAACATTTATTACTTTAAACAAATATAAACTATCTGCTCCTTTCAAAAAAAAATATTTGGAAAAGTTTGAAGGTGGAAATGAGATGGATTCATTTTTGAAGTTTTTCAGTTCAGCAAGGAGAAATTTATTGGTAAATTTTTCATCAAATTTAAGTTTTCATTTTATATATTATAGTAAAAAACTATACTTTTTCAATAGGTTGATTATATAATGAACGTAGCCAACCATATTGTCTTAAGGGGATACGTTAATGAAGACAAAATCAAAGACGAAGAAGAGAAGGATAATACTCAAGTTTTTACTAAAAATTTGAAACGATTAAGCAATGTCTTTGCTATATCAACGCTTCTGAGAGAGAAGGTCTTCACCGATTATTATCCTCTTCATGATGGCTCAATATCTGATAAAAACAGTTTACGTACAAAATTGAATGATTCATGGATCAAAAATTGGAAAAGTAAGCCATTGGACCAAATACGAGACTATTTTGGAGAAAAGTTGGCATTATATTTTGTATTTCTAGGTGAGCGCATTTGGTTTTGCACATTGTATATATGTCTTTGTGTATGTATCTAATTGTTGATAACGGTAATGAAATTGGATTCAGAGTATTATACGAATTGGTTAACGATACCTTCTATCGTTGGATTGATTGTGTTTATTTATGGATTGATTGATGCATTTAGGTTTGTAATCTTGTATTCAATTTCTATGGATATTGGCGTTGAAATTTAATATTTGTCTTCTTTTTTTAAAGTCGAGGATTAGTGTCTTCAAAAAATATTGGAACTGTTTCCTCTATTGTTGATAATGCTCTTACTGTCCCTTTTGCATTATTTATGACATTATGGTGTATGGAATTTACAAGTTGTGATAATACAAGACATACTCCTTTATAATCATAGTCCGTTTACTATTGTGCTATTTTTACTGTTAGGTATTTTATTTTATTTTATTTTTTATTTTTTTTATTTTTTTTTTGAAAAAAAGGCAAAAGTATCGTGACTATAAGGTTTTCTTACGATGCGATTATATGTAGGGTGACTATAGAGGAGTACGGCTATGCCATTCAGCATTGACTAAAGTACGTACGTACGAATCTGTGTTATGTGATTGCGGCATATAAGAAGAGAAACTTTTATCACTGGACATATTTATCATGTCCATAGAAACGTTATATTTGAATTTTTTTATCCGGCATTTTTGGATTTTCCATTTCAGATATCAGCCAAATCATAGATCAAAAATATTCGTTTCAGCTAATATTTGTTACTGATATCCGGGATTTTAACGTTTTAGATTAAGTTAACCCGGATACATTTTAACAGCGGCATTCATTTCCTCGACATTTAGCGTTGGTAGGAGATTAGGTGTCGGGAAAATGATTGTTGAAAAATCCATAAAACAAAGTGAAATTCACCGGGGTGTTATATCTCAAAAACGTACTAAGTAATTAAAGTCAGAGAGTCTAAGTAAAAATGTTCAGGACCCCTGAAAACCTCACGAGAACTGAAATCGGGACCTTATATTTCTATATCTACATTAGTTATATAAAACTCCTCTTTATTCTAAAACTGACCCTAACCCTAAAATTATTAATAATGGTGAATTTCACCGCCGGTGAATATTAAATAAATTCCTAAATATAAATGCCGGATAAAACAGTTATTAAAAAATGACGTCATAACTGCGGCATCGTAGAACGCCATCGCGGTTTACTGGTGGTATTAGAAACTCTATTCACTGGTATTTCTAGTTGGTCGAATTTGCACTTCTACAAATCCCACAGTTATTCGACACGTCGTGCCTCATTAACTATGTGGCAAACTGGATACTTTAGTCAGTGCTGTGCACTGGATAAACGAATTTATTTACATATTTCTTTTTTACAGCTACTGCGTTTTTAGAATATTGGAAAAGAGCAAACAATACTTTACAATATAATTGGGATGTCATGGACTATGAAGAAGAGGTAATAAATTCATAAATCTGACACATGCTTGCATTAATATTAACAAATAGATCTTATTAATTTAACCGTTTAGGAATTACCAAGACCAGAATTTTATGGAACAGGTCTGTATAATTTGCTAATTTTATTACCTTATATTTTCGAAATTAAAATATTTTTTTATCTTCAATCAAAGAACGCCGTCCTTCACCAATTACTGGGAAAGAAGAAATGTATTTCCCTTTCAGGAAAAAAATAAGGAAATTTATGATTTCTGGAATTATTATCTCTGTTTCAGTAAGTTTTTCATTGGTTTGATTAATCGTAGAATTTATCAGAAGCAAAATTTTTAAATTTTTCTCATTCAATATTTTAAAGCTATGCATTTTTCTGATTACATCTGGAGTTTTGCTTATTTTTCCAAAAATTTGGATTCATATCGGTATTTACACATCCGTCACCACTGCTATAGTGAGTCTCGTGGTAATGTTAATACTTAGAATGGTAAACATATATATTCATTTTATCCAATGTTACAAAGTGTTTTTTAAAAAATATATATATGATAATTTTAAAGCTACTATCTTGTAACGATAAAAGTTGTATAGTAATTTGTCACTATGGCTGACAGATTTTGAAAATCACAGAACCGAAACAGCATATGAAGGTTTCTATTTTTGTAAATTTAGTTTGGTTACACTTGTATTTTTATTTTATATTAATTCATTATCTTGTAAATATTAAGATTCTTTGATTCTTAAAATATTTCTTTTCGATTTTGTAAATTTTTACACCGCTTTGTTATACGTTATATTGCTTAAACAAGAGGTGAGTGTTGAATTATTTATTGAGTTTTAACTATTATAATGTAACCATATTTTTACTTCAATTTTAGTTTATAAAAGACATGATCCACAATTCTAATGTTACAACAGGATGTGAATATGACAATTGCTTTACAGAACTTACTGTTCAATTAGCAATTATCATGATCGGGAAGCAAGCATTTGGACAAATTAGTGAAGTCCTTATTCCGTATGTATTTTTGTAAAATCTATTTCCTTTTTATAACTTTCTCTAAGCCATTATTTGTTTATAGGCTTGTTAAAAGTCGATTAAACAAAGACACACTAAAACAAGTACTTGGAGAAAACGATATAGTTCCACAATGGGTGGAAGATGATCATTTAGATGAACCACCTCAAATACAAGATTCAGAATATATGGAAATTGGTGTGACTTATTTATTTATATTTGCGTGTAACCAAAAACCATTATACTAATATATTAATCAATATTTTAGTTATACAATTCGGATTTATAACATTATTTTGCACAGTATTTCCTTTAGCACCACTGTTTGCTTGGTTAAATAACGTTGTTGAGTTCAGAACAGATGCTTTCAAAGTAAATCTTTTTTTTTTTTTACAGTATAAGTTGTAGATGTATTAGAATGGCCAGTTATTTACAGTATAATTAATAAAAAGCCAGACAAGCCGTTCAGATACTTAGTCAACCTTCTTTTTGTTTATCGTTCATTTAAACCAATTAAATTAATTGAAAATATTATATTTTTAATGTACTTAAAGTATATAAACTCTATACGCCGGCCGGTAGGATATCAAGCTCAAGATATTGGAATGTGGGAAAAGGCCTTGAATTTCCTTTCGATTTTTGGTGTACTATCAAATACGATTATTATTACATTTTACTCTAATTGGTTGAAAGCACAATTCCTTAAATACACAGATGAGAATGAAAATCATCTATTAATTGCTAGGCTTTTATTTATTATTGCTTTTGAGGTAATTAATTAATTAAATGTCGTTAATTAATACTATATTTAGTGACTCAAATATTTGTTTTTGATTTAAACAGCATCTTGTGTATGCAATTAAGGTGATTGCATACTTCGTACCAAACGAGTCGATATCACTAAAAGCAGCTATTGCACGCCAAAAATATCTGGTTAAGAAGAAATTAAAACAAAAAGAAAAGCATGGTGGATATGAGAAAGAAAATATAAATTTTAACAAGGGAGACTCTGGGATTGGAACCGGTCAAAATTAGCATGTTTTATTGATTTTGATTAATCAAGAAGTCTATCAATGAATATTTAATGAAACAAAAGAAATTATGTTTTCTCTGGCTTTTTAACTGTTCGTAATTTTTATGACGATCATTAGATTCCAATCCTTAATGAAAATGAAAAAGCAAATTTTAAAAGGAAAAAAGCACAAAACAAAATTTTATTATATATTTAGCAGTTTTAATAAGATACAGAACTGATTTTTATCTATTACTATATTAATAATATCTTTCTTATATGACTCATACCAACGCATAATTTGTAAACTGTCAGTATAAAATAAATCCAGAAAATATAAAAAATTAACTATTTTACTCTTTAATAATCTCTGCACGTTTAGTCCCAGATTAAATTATAGTTAATTCATTTTAAGGCGGTTTGAATTTATAATTTCATTTAACGTTCTCTCTCCTCTACCTCCAAGGGCGGAGTTGAGCATAAATTATCATCTGCTTACCATCCCCAAACAAATGGGCTTGTCGAACGTTTTAATGGAACCTTAAGTGAAATCTTGGCAAAGTTTTCAAATGAAAATTAAGATGATTGGGATTTGTATATATCTTTTGCACTCTTTGCTTATCAAAACAAGTTCAAAAGAATATCGAAAGATCTCAAGAGTACTAAAAGAAAAAACATGATCAAAATTTAAAAGAAATGGTTAAATATAAAATAGGAGATCTTGTCTTATTATACCAGAGTGAATTAAAAGGAAGAAGAAAGCTAGTTGACCCATGGAAAGGACCGTACTATATCTATGAAGTTTTGAATAATGGAGCATACAAATTATGAACATTAGACTGAAAAATACTTAAGGAATCTATAAACAGTGATTGATTAAACTCTATTATCAAAAACTACTACCAATACTACAAGTTATTATAGAAGATTAGATATGGCTAGATCATCAATAATCTTCTATAAATAGGTTTCATATGAAAACAAGTATTATAATTGGTCATTATTTATATTGATGTTTATAAGGAGTAGCTATAAAAATTTTTAATATCATCTGAATATGGATTAACAGTCACAATGAAGGGCTGTTGTTATGCAGATTCAAATTCGAGACTGGCTATAGGAGCTATCTGCTAGGTACCAAGTTCAGTATAGCCTTTAGTTGGAATATTTAGATGATTGATTCAATAATGCTCGGCAAAATCAAGCAAAAACTCGATTTTCGAGTTTTTAAAAAAGTTGTACATCTATCGGTTACACAAATTGGGGTTTAAATTATATTGAATATTACTATCGCTATTTTGAAGTTTAAGAAAAATATTTAATATAATTTAAAACCCTATTTGTGTAACCGATAGATGCTCAACTTTTTCAAAAGCTCGAAAATCGAGTTTTTGTTTGATTTTGCCGAGCACTATGATTGATTTTTTTTATTAAAAATTTATTTTATTAAAATGCAAAAAGATATATATATATATAAATAAAATAAAACAAAATAAAATAAAACAAAATAAAATAAAACAAAATAAAATAAATAAAATAAAATAAAACAAAAAATAAAATAAAATAAAATAAAATAAAACAAAACTAAAATAAAATAAAATAAAATAAAATAAAAAATAAAATAAAATAAATAAAAAAAATAAAATAAATAAAACAAAAAAAAAATAAAATAAAATAAACCAAAAAAAAAATAAAATAAAATAAACCAAAAAATAAAATAAAATAAACCAAAAAAAAATAAAATAAAATAAACCAAAATAAAATAAAATAAAATAAAATAAAAATAAAATAAAACAAAAAAAAATTGAAAAAAAATGAAAAAAATGAAAAAAAATGAAAAAATTGAAAATTTAAAGATCAAATTCTTCATTTAAATTTACTACAACTCCTGCTTCTTGAATATTATTTATATAGCTTTCTAACCCAATAACCTGAATATATTACTAATTTTTTTTCTAAACAACTTACTAATATTCTTTATCTCTTTTTTACTAACTCTGTATCCCAAAATCAAATTTCTTTTAACTCTGCTTCTAACTCTGCAATTTTTCTTTTTAAGAACTTAACTTTATATCACAATATAATATAGATTACAAAATTAATATTTTATTCAAAACTATTATAAGAATTAATATATATTTATATTTCAAATTGCACTCTTTTTAACGATCACTTGTACTAAAACTCACCACAAAAATTTTTGACAAAAATAGTAGTTTATAGTAGAAAAGAAGAACATAAGACTGAAGAAAACCATAAACTGGCACCTATTATTTAGAAATAGTTCTCATATGCTATTTGCTAATAGGCTTAAAGTTTATTACTCACTGTGAGGACAGCACTTGTTATTTAGAAGCAGTTCTCATATACTGTCTGCAAACAAGCTCAGAGTTTATCACTTACTGAAAAAAAAACTAGTAGTATAGTTGACTCTCCATATTTTACTACTTTTCAAGAAAAATATACACTCTTTTAAAGATCTACCTCTCTTATTATTACCCACTTGTATTTACAACAAATTTTTTCAAAAAAGTGGGCAAAACAGCTTACTCTATTAAAAGGTCATTATTGTTTACATCTACCAAATTTGGATGACATAGTAGAAGACAACCATATGTTTAGTCCAAATAAATACGAAGCTACTTTTTTAGATCAACCTCAGATCAAAAGTCTATAGAAGCATCAGCAGGTGGCTTGAAATATGGGTTCTTAGATGGCAGCAGTACCTGACTTGAGATATGGACTAGGAGTAAATCGGTCAAAAATTTTTAAGTTGGTTACTAGTTAAGAGTAAAAGTATAATTAAGATGAAGCTATATAATAGAGATATACAAATATTGTACTTAAGTAGTATATAATTTTTTAGCCTTGCACAGGTTATAATAGTGCTATCTTCATTGTTTCTTTTTTTTTTTTTTATATTTTTTTTATCTTTTTTCAGTTATAATTAAATAGAGTTTGGAATTTCTTTTTCTGTTATATTTTTTTTTTTCTTTTTTCTCTTTTTTTTTCATTTTCTAAATTTGATTTTTATTTTCTTTTATAATTATAGCTATTGTTGTTTTTTCTTAGATAAAAGTAAGGGTTTAACGTTTTTGCCCAAATCTAGATAAAAAAATTTGTAAAGAAAGAAAAAAAAGACAATCTTAATAAAGCTAGCAATAGGCTTACAATGAATTGATTAGGGATTGGAACCGCTTAAAATTTTCTTAACCGTTAATCGTTTAACCGTATTAACCGTAAAAATTTAGCCGGCATTAAAATTGTCCTGGCCCATGATAAACATAATTCAGCCCGGCACTATAAAAAATTTTTTTGCAATTAAACGGTTCCAATCTCTAGAATTGATAAATAAGCTCTAGTAAGTTAGGGCTCTAGAAATAAGTGAATATATTGCTATGACAGATCACATTTAGATACTTCAGTAACTGGATAAGTTTTTATTATGTAGAAGAGAAATTTGTGACTCTTGTATATAGACAAACAGGTTTTAGAGTAGTATATTATTTATACTTCTTATAATAAAAGCAGAATTGTCTGAAAATATATATATATATATATATATATTCTATTTTGGTTCTGCATCTCAACAAGAGCCTTATAAAGAGCTTTATTTCTATTATACTAAGTATATTAAACAGTATAAGATATTTTTTTATTATTGTATTGTTATAGTAAAGAGATTTTTTTAAACTTGCTACTATAATAACAATATAACTACAGAGATTCTTTACAAGTTAATAGTAGTATTTAAGAGATAAATATAATTTTTTGTATTTGTATAAAAATTATATTCTTCTCTAAAGCAGTTTATTATAGAAACAAAGATTTATAGATAAAATATAATTTTATTACTAATATAAAATAAGGCTATTTATTAGATTTCTGTATCTAAAAAATCTTTTTATAAAGATACTAACTAAGAGAAAAAATAAAAATTTTTTTTTTATTTCTTTAATAAGTTTTGCTATGGTTTAACCTCTTAGTTATTAGTATATACAATTTATATATGGGATCTTTGCTAGGATTTTTTTTTTCTAAAAATAGATTTATTATGTTTTTCTTAATAAAAATCTTGTATAACAATGGCTCGTAGAGTTATTTTTCTAGCAAAGATCCCATATATTTACTTTTAAGAATAGAGTATATATAGATTATTTTTTATATAATATATATAGGAAATCAAGACCTTATATAAACAATAAAAATTAGCTACTGATAAAAATTTTTATAAACATAGTTAATCATTACCAAATTTTTATAAAATATTAATTGTAATTTCTATTTATAATAGTAAAATTTTAAAGGCTATATTATTTTTAAAAAAATATACTTTCTTATATCATTAAATTTGCTAAAAGAAGAAAACTCTTTCATAAATCCCTAGTACAAAAATTCTTAAAACTTCTAAAATATAAAAACACATTTTACATTTAATTTTATTAAGTAACTATACTTTCTAGTTCTAAATAAAATTGTCGCTCACACAATTTTATATATAATATTTAAGTTTTAAGCCGTTAGCTTTCGAACTTCTAAAGCTAAGCATCTTGATAGCCTTTTTGGCCCAAAAGTCAAACTTTTGTCATTTTTGCAAAAACATACTTCTAAACCTACTCTTCAAGCTTAGAAAAAGTTGCTCTACATACTTTTTTCGTTATAACAAGCCAAATTTTAACCCAATAGGCCCAATATTAACAAAGTTACGGTCCTTTTGTTCTAAACTTCTTTTTATTTTATTTTTTTATTTTTTTTTATTTTTTACTTTTATACTACCTTGCCCCCAATACTTGGATACGTTTTCTGTGTAACAGTAGCAGCCCCTATTAGTGCTACCCACATGTTACAGAACCCAAATTCTATTGGTTTGCAATTAAATTATTCTATTTTTAATTAATTAATACAAAAACAAATATTTACCTTTTTTGTAAATTTAATATTTACTTTTTTGTAAATATTTAATATAACACGAACTAACTTTTGCACCAATTATTTCTATGTCACACGTACTACCTGTATATTATATACCTGTGTAATACAAGATGGCTGCCCTGTGATTATTTGTCACACCCTGCTTATTTGTCACTTCCCTGCTTATTTGTCATACTCTTGCTTATTTGTTACACTCTTGCTTATTTGTCATACCCTCTAATTATTTCTATACTCAAAATTATTCAACAATTTTTCCTTAAAACAATTTATTTAATACAACATAACAAAAATGCCTACTTTCAAAAAAGACTTACCTGATACTATCAATCTTGATGCTTTCTTTACTCAATATCCAGATAGATTTGATATCTGGATTGCTAAAGAAGCTCCCAATACTAGCAGACTATTTTAGCTAAAACCAAACCAACTAAATATCTTACTACCATTCTCCATAACAATAAAGTAACTCACTTCTTCCCAGCTCCAACATCTACAACTATTGTATCCTGTCTCTGCAAAAAATTTCATACCAAATTCATCTCTATTGCTAACGCAACTTACAAAACTAACCAACAAGACCTAACTGAAACAACTAGTACTAAAAAAACAAAAACTCTTATCAACCAACTTAATCTTACCAAGGAATCTGTCCTACTTTCATCTACTAAAGAAGAAATTGACGAACATACTTATCCCTGTGTTATATGCAACATAGATAATATCAACTACAAACGTCCTATTAGTGGTAGTCGTTATTTCTTATTCAATGATGCTATCTACCATTCTGATAAAATTTATCACAAGGCATGTCTTCTTAAAGAATCTGAAGCACTTAAACTACTTACTTCGTCAACTGCTCAAACATCCTTCCAAACACTTTCTCCAACTCATACTTCAACTTCAACTTCCTCTATTCCTATTACTACTACTAATCAACCCTTTCAGATTCAAACTACCAAACAGATAACTCACTCTGAATTACAACCTTCAAAAAATTTAACTATTAATACCAATACCCCAACCTTACATATTCACACATATTCCAAATACAACTATGCACTCAGCTACAAATTAATTAACAACCAACACTACTATGAAGGTGATACTATATAACAAGAAGAAAGCTTTATTAC
>CAJVPU010002126.1:0-11210 GCA_910591775.1 Dentiscutata heterogama | reverse complement strand
AAAAACCTTTGTCTTCTGGAGCAAATACAGCGAACGATTGATCTGAAAGAGCTTAAAATCCGTTTCAAGAAAGTTAAAGCACATAGTGGAGTTAAAGAAAATGAAGAAGCAGACAAGCTTGCAAAAAAAGGTGCTTTAAGCACAGAAATAATTAACCCAAGATGGCCGTGGAACAAACATGCAATAACAGAGTTAAGATGAAAAGATTTAAAAGTAGATGACTTGACAAGAAGCTTTATCACACGACTAACAGAGGCCACTACCGACACTGAGTGGAAAAATTTAAAAAGTATAATTAAATGGGTTGAGGCGGAGCAAGAAACAGAAGCAATCATATGGAGTGAAGTATAGAAAGTCATAGGGCGAGTACAAGGAAGAAACTGTAGAAGCACAGCTCAAAATAAAGAATGGGTCTTCAAAATAAAGTGTCTAAATGGCCTGCTCCTGACAATGCAAGTCCTAAATATAAGAAAGGCAGAACTATACCTGGACGATATGTGTAAGATTTGCTAGCAAGAAGCTGAGATACAAGATCACCTTGCTGCATGCCCAGAACTTCAAAAAATGTGGTACATCTTAGAAAAAGAAGTAAGCGAATTACTTATTGAAAAGGCGACTAAAGAAAAAAAGAAACTGGAGACCAGAGATATACAAAAGATACAAGACCTGATTTTTGGCAAGGGCATACAAAAAAGAATCTCAGCAAGAATGGAGCTAATGAAGGGTTTAATTACAGAGCAGAGACAAGGAAGTATTAGCACAATCATAAGTGAAACAAGAAAGGTCAGCAAGTTTGTTTAAGCTATACTTAGCTATTTCCAGCGCCAGTTTTTCAAGCACTTCTGGAGCTTCCGATGCGAACTAATAACAGATTAGAAAAAGCGTAACGGTATAACCAAAGAGAAGAAAAGAGAAAAGGCCAGCAAAAGAAAACCTAGGAGGAAAAACAATAAAGCAGATAAAGAAAATGCTGACACTCAGACCACTAACCAGGAGAAGGAAAAGACAAAAGAAAGTGATGGCAAAAAGAGGAGGGAAAAGTTAGAGGTATTGAAGGAAAAAGACAAAATAATTGAAGATTGGGCCTCATGGGGTAAGAAGCCAACATGGTCCTTACTGGTTAAGATTCGACAAAATTATTAGGCGTTTCTGACAAGGCATATGATGGCCTACTTATGATCAAGGGAGGTATCAGTTATGGTACAAAATCCTTAGTAAGTTAAGAATCCTGAGAGAGGTAAACAGTTGTTATAGCAGGTCGCACTGGGTTTTCAACCTGGTGAGTCTTTATCGAGTTAGAGTAATAAGTTGTAAAAATTTAGTACATTGTATATAAATTTTATAGCAGTTCACATAAATAAAGACAGGATCGCTTAAAAAAAAAAAAATGGTATTTAATAAATATTTAATTTAATTAAAGTGGTATTCAATAAATATTTAATTTAAATTCTTAAATTTGCAATTAGCTTAATAAGTCTATTGCTAGATATTTTAATTTTTTGTAGAATATTTTAAAATGTTTTGATTAAATTAAATTTATGTTGTTGCAATATTTTATAAAATGTAAAAAAACCATAAAATTATTTATTAAAATTTTTCAAAAATTTGCGAAAGTGTTTAAAATACTTTGAGAATTTTGCGAAATTTAATTTTCAAATATTTTACAAAAGATGCAAAATATTTCGAAATATTTGCAAAATATTTTCGATATTTTAGAATATCGAAATAACTTTTGAAATATTGCAAAGTTTAAAAACCTTCAATGACTTTCAAAATTTTTCGCTTTACTTAATTTGCTGATAACTTGTAAAGTGCTAATATAAAAAATATGTGTTTTAAATATCATCGAAATGTTTTGAAAATATTAGTACAATGTTTTCTTGGTATGATTCAGGTCACATATTTACAAATCCAGCTTGGTTTCACAATATTCTGATGGAATCTTAAAATATTTCTAAAATTTTTTACAATATTTCAAATATTTATCTAAAAAAATATTTTAAAATAATTTGCAAAATATTGTGAAATATTTTGCGAATTATTTCAATTTTGAGTTTTCGAAACTTTTCAAAATATCTTGTGAATTATTGTGAAATTTTGTGCTAAATATTTCAAATTTTTGATTTTGCGAAAGTTTTTGAAATATTTTGCATAATATTGCATTATTTTTGCGTATCATAAATTCTTGCGCAATATTTCGCATATATAAATTTACAGATATAAGAATCATATTAAAAAAATTTTTTCATTAGCATTTAGTATGACTGATATGACCATGACCAAGATCATATAAAAAAAAAAATGGTGTGACTTAGGTCATCAGCCAACACTAGGCTTTACCATATTTCAATTATTTTTTTTTTTTTTGATTTTTTGGAAGATATAATATAATAGTAAGTATGCCAATTAAAATATAAATCAACACAACTTTAGAAAATACAGTACTCCGTCAACTTGATCAATTTCATGATCATGTGATAATTTCATTAAATTTGATATTCGATATTAAATTTTTAAAATGTTCAAACCTAATTTTCATTGAAGGAGTGAAAGTAAAAATACTAAAAGACCAAAAGCAGATCCTATTTAAAACATAAATCAACAAACCTTGTTATATAGCTAATGACTCTGTGACATATGACAATAGAAAATGAATTGAGGCCCAAATAGGATTACTAATGAACTGATATATACATAACAGATTCAATATCTAATTCCCAAGACAAATCTATTACAGCCCTGATTGAGAAAAGTTTAAATATTAGTTTAGCAAAAGTAATATTTAATTCATCCTTGTATTGTGAATGATATTTTAGCTAGCCAAAGCTGATAGTGGTTTTAACTATTCTGTAATACAACAGCACATTGTTAGAAGAATTCAACCAATACAAGGTAGATCCATTTTACCTATTCACTAGCTTCCAAAAAGAAATTAATAACGCTTTTAAGCAGAAAAGTTAGTCCTTTACCTGATTAGTTGTTCATTATTTGACACTGCAAAGTCAATTGTCATGTACTTATTCATAAGTTTTGACCATAAGGACCTAACTTAAAATTATGATTCTCTCGTTATATTTTCTTTTTGTTCATTATCACCTGATTCTGATTTTTTCTTATACAATTGTCACAATTATTTTCTGCGCATCATGAGGCAGACTATGTGCTATACGCTGCTTTTTATTAACAATGTTCAGACAATGAACAAATTATTCAGGAAAAAGACAGAATTTTCTGCTTGAAAGCACCCTAAATAAACCAGAACAGGTTAATGTAGAATATAGTAACTTATTAGTTATTTCCCTGTGGGATTAAGGCGGTACTTCAAGTATGTCAAATACAGTATAAGTTTTGTATTATCTCCTGTTTTAAACTGCTTTAAGAAATCTAATATAATTAAAGACTAAATTTTAAATAAAAAAGGATAGATATACTTAAAATTTCTCCAGATATGCTATTAATATTTTAATTGCTGATTTGGATAAGATTAGCACAATTTCTATATTAGAATTTGGGGCAAAATTCCTATGATCTTAACTATATGCTGAAATCTGAGCGAAGTCCAATGATAGGTAATTTTTTTACTAAGTTAATAACTTAAGTCGATTAATTAAAAGTTGTAGAGCTCACTGATATGCGTAAAATGTGGTTAGATCATCCAAATTGGCCTAGTGGTTGCTGAGATATCTTCGAAAAACGATTGGCTAACTATGTTAAATTTATATAGAAATTTACATAGTTGGCTAATAGTTTTTCAAAGATATCTTGGCAACCACTAGGTCAATTTGGATGATCTAACCACCATTAGATGCGTTTCAGTGAGCTCTACAACTTTCAATTAATCAGCTTGAGTTAACTTAGTAAAAAAATTACTTATCATTGGACTCCGCTCAGATTCTAGCATATAATAAAAGTTTATATTGTACTTATCCCCAAAATTTACTATTGTTCCAATATAGTAATTCTGCCGATCTTATCCGGATCATCAATTAATAAATTTAAGAAATGCGTCAATATAAGATCTGTAGTACCTCCTGTTTATTAAAACTTTTTTAAGAAATTTAATAAAATTAAAAACCATAAAAAAGAATATAAAATTTCTCTAGATGCATTTGAATGTGTATATCGAATATAAATCGGCGGAGGTGTATTTGAGAAAAATCTCTAGATGCATAGAGAATAAAATTTGCAGTATCTCTGCCTATTAAATTATTTTTTTCCAGGTGTGTCGAGCATATATTATCATTTATCTGTGATTATAAAAATATTTAAAATTACAATCATATTAAAATATAATGAAATATATTGTACAGAATAAACATAAGACCCACAAACACAAGCCGGATATTGTTGTATGAACCCCTATTGTAATTAATTAGAAAAGCGCATAACCAATATTGCTTCATCTGCTATAAATATAACCAAATTCTATTATAACAAACCAGATTTCACTTGAGATACTAATTCGATTACCTTTTTTCCTACTTCTATTTGATCTGTTATTCTATACTTAATATCTGTTTTTCTTCTCTTGTTCTTTTTATTCTTTTTTTTTTTTTTCTTTTACTCATTTTAATTTTTTTTCCTCTCTTTTCTATTTCTTTTATCTACTCATCTTTTTCTTACTTCTAATCTTCTATTTTAACTTACTTTCTCTTTATTTCTCCTTTTTCTTTCTATTTTCTTTTTATCTATTATTCCATTTTGTCATTTTCTGCTTTTGATCTTCTCTTTTATTCTTCTTTTTGCTTCTTTATTAATTTTCCTTTTCATTCTTCTTCTATTTTCAAAATACAATCAACATTAGAATATAATAAATTTTATATTTATAAATTACCCTTCAATCACTACCAAAGGTTTTGTAATGCATTTGCGTATAATAAAATAGTCAGTACCAAAGATTCCAAGTATCCAAAAGAAATAGTATACAAAGAATCCAATAGCACTTGGACGGATATTAAAAGTAAACCTAGGCATAAAATTGAAAATACTATAAAATACTTAATTACAAGTGCTACCCCTACTATCCAAGACATAAATCTTCTTCAAAATTTCAATGCTGCTATTTCAATTTAAGATCGAATAATTGAGGAAATCGTTGTTTCTGATACACTACCACCAAACGCTACAGCATAGAAAAAAGTAGCAGAAGCCATTACTAAAATAAATAATAAAATTGCAGAATGTCAAAAGGTGCCTAGACGCACTCCTTTTCTACACAAGTACCCGGACCTACTAGAGCACATTTACGAGATTGTAGAGTTTGGGGCTGCAGATAGCAAAAGAAAAAAAGAGGTTATTAAGATCTGAACAGTGAAGCACTTACGAGAAGAACTAGAGTCAAAATATGATAAACATTTCTCTCAAATTACAGTAAATAATTATCTGCTGCCACATCGATCTACCTCAATAGAAGCAAAAAATTACCATCACCCAACCAATGTTCAGGTCAGTAATATTTTATATATATGATCTTTTCTGGATTATATATTCATATCTATGAATGTTTATACTCTACTTTCATGTAAAGTAAATTTTTCATTTTGCATTATCTGCCTACCTATTTTTTCAATTTGTATTATCCTCCAACTATTTTTCAATGCTTCAAAAAATTTCTTAAATATACTTTTAAAACTAACATTTTTAATAACATGTCTATACCTTGTTTATTTCTATCTGTTAATGATACTGGTTTAGGTTATATCTGTCTTAAAAAATAAAAGGGCAAAACATCAAGATACGCATTATTGTTTTGCCTCCGTAAAGGTGGCAAGACAATTTGCTTCTCTTTTTTCAGCCTTGTCAGCAATTGTGTCGCAAGACGACAAAGCCAAGGTTCCTCTTGGCATTCCTGCTATTAGAAAAAGTTTTCAAACTATGCAAAGTTTCAATGAGCCAGTCATCATTCCGGACTATGACTTTCCTGTTGGCTTACAATAGAAACTTATTCCCTCTGTTTACCTCATAATCGATCCAAGTGATACAAATAACAAACTTCATAGTGGACAGCTATCTATATACATCTGTCCACAATATGAGGTGGAAACAAGTTCTGAATCTCATATGAATGATCTACATTCATTAGTTAATAACGAAAGCTTTGATAAAATGTTGAAGATTAACAATGAAATAAGACCTATCTGGGTCCTCATTGTAGATGGGGGCCTAGATGAAAACCCCTGATACTTAAAAAATATAATGCAATATTGCAACATGTTTCAATCCTTTGATTTCGACTATTTGACTATTAAAGCTTACGCTCCGGGTTAGTGATTTAGATTGACTAAAATTATTTGGTTAAAAATTTAGCTAACTAATAAGGGAACTAACACTTATTACGTAAATATAGCCCCCTTTAGTGTCAGTTATTTGACAATTATATATACTAAAGTAATTTGTCATTTGACAATTGCGATCTTTAAAATAACTAATTATATAAAGTTTATATTATGATTACTTTTAGATCAAATGACTTACTCTGAAAAGGGGAGCTATATTTATGTAATAAGTGTTAGTTCCCCAAATAGGGATATTAAACTGTAATTTAATATATTTAATCTGGTTAAATGGTTTAACATCCCTACTAATAAATATTAAGCAACTAGTCAACTAAACATTAGTCTACTTCATTAATTACTCTAGATCAATCAGTATATAATCTTGTTGAAAGGGGTATGGCATCCCTTTTAGCAAAACTTGCAGGTATAACCCTATGCATTGATAACCATGGCTCTTACCTTGACTTGCAGGGTAAAGTCATCGACCCAGAGCTAGCAAAAAAGAATTTTAAGCATGCAGATGATGCCCTTTGCGAACTGTGAAGATGGGACAATATATTCGAAAGGCTGGTCATGACTAAATATATCGGCACAGAAAATACTTTAGTTTCAGATAATGTATCTTGAGAATGGATTAAACTCTATGCAAATATTTGCAGATACTCTTTGGACATCAAAAAATGTGATAATGGCATATGTTGTTCACCTAAACGGTGCAAGGAGGCTGCTAGCCTTCTTGCTACAACTAATAGCTTTCTTCCTCCTATTGTAATAGGGAAAGATGGCCATTATGTTAATCCAATACATCTACTGGAGTATTTTGACGAAAATAAAATACCGGGGTACGATAAACACTGCCTTTCCATAAACAATTATGTAAAACTTTCCTGCTCTATTTGTAAGAAGTATTTTCTGATAGCAGCAATAGTTAATATCCATGTAAAAAGTCGACATTCTAGCCCGGTTAAGCGTAAACGAGGAAGGCCAAAAAAACAAAACATAGAATAAATTAACTTTTTAATTTAATAAATTATAAATAAAATAAAATGATATAGAATCCTCTTTGTACTATTCAAAAATTATTATTATTAATTTTAATAAAAAAGAATAGAGAATAGTATTGGCAAAACTTTAACAAAATTCCTAGCATCTTACTTTAATATTCTACTTGAGATCTCTTATCAATAGAAGATTTAAATCTTAGCTAAATCATGTACATCTATCAAGTAAGCTATTTTTTTTTTTAAATTTAGTTTTTGGGTCTTGTGGTTTAACGAAAGACTCCATATTTCTACTATTATCAATAGTAAAATGCACGCGAACCAAAGACGTAAAGATCTATATATACATGTTTTTTATAATTAGAATTTCATTACTCTTGAAGCCAGTTTTATTTAAGTACAAGTGTGTGAACCTCTTAGTAAATACAATGCAGTACATATCTAGAAACTAAAAAGTCTAACAAATATAGTTCTCTATTTTGATTAGTATTTAATACAACTCTACCAATTAAACTCATGCATATATCCCGGAACCTGCTAAGCCTTCAAGTTACAAATAAGAAGATTTTTATTTTCTGATTCTGTTATGTTAAAGCCTTATAATATTCAGCGCTAATGGTTAAATAAAATACAAATCTATGTAATATACAATACAAAATAATCTTGCAAAACTGTTATAACACTGCGCTACATCTAGTCAAAATAAAATAGTTAAAAAAAGAGTAATTACAATAGAACATAAAATGCAATGTTAATATGGCCATTATAACTGGTTTTCTATAGAATATAAAATGCAATTTTAATATGGCCATTATAACTGATTTTCTATAGAACATAAAATCATAAAATGCAATTTTAATATAGCCATTATAACTGATTTTCTATGCATGTCTTTACCGTTATTACTGTGCCATATAGGGCCATTATAACATCATAATCTTGTGAGGATAATAACCGTTAACCACTGATTACTGCGCTATATGAGACTGTTAACCGTTAGTTACACATGAGGCTGATATGACATCACAATCTCATGAGGACAATAACCATTAATTACTGCGCTACACAGAGTCATAATGATATAATTTAATAGTTTTTATAAGGTTTCAAAAAAAATTTATTGGTTTTTAGGAGGTTCTAGTTACCTGGGTCTGAGAGGAGTATATCTACATAATAAGTGACACTCCCCTTAAAATAAAATGGAAAATAATCTTGATCATAAAGTTAGCCTATTTTTTATGATTTTTACTATTAGTTTATAAGTAATATATTGTTACAGTAGAGAGGCCTTTTTAAACTCCCTACTATAACAATAACATGGCTACAGGGACCTCTTATGGGTTTATAGTAGTGTCTAAGAGATAAATATAGTTTCTTGTATTTGTTAAAAAACTACACCTATCTTTGGACGGTTTGGTAATAATATAGTGTATATTTTTACTAGATATTATTTATTAGAGAGAAGAGTTTAGATTTTATTCATTAAAGAGAAGATAAAAACTTGTCTAAATTCTTGTCTATCTTTAATTTGAGAGAAAAAGTAAAGTTTTTATATCTGTTAAGTAAAGAATTAATGCTTATAGATAATTAGCACCAAGAAGTATTAAGCATCAAGCATCAAGTATCAAGTGTCAAGTATCAAGCATCAAGTGTCAAGTATTAAATATTAAACATTAAGTATTAAGTGTCAAGCATCAAGTTACTGTACTATATTATTTTCTTTTAAACTAAATAATAACTAAGATAATAATAAAATACAACATATGAAATAATACTAAAATCTATTCTATAATATTTCTATTCTTTTATAAAAATTTGTTTTACAAATTCAACTTCTACTAAATTGAAAAAATTTTATACTATGCTTTACTAGTTTAATACTATTCTTTTCTAAAAAATTTTGCTCTGTAAAAATAAAAAAAATAAATAAATAGTTTTTATAAAATAAATATAATATATAAAGAAAAATAAAATTTTAAATAAAAATAAACTAAATATAACAAATAAATAAATAATATAATAATTATAAATAAAAATATATTTACAACTATAGCCTGATAATATTACTGCAGTGCACTAGATATGACATACTACTAGTAGAGTTAAACTCATAATCTGTAAAAGCCATATACTCTAATCACTAGATTACAGGATAGGAGGCAAGTATAAAAATTATTTTTTTTCACTTCTTTTGAACCTTAATTTTTATCTATTTGGTCCAATAAAATTGTTTGATTTGGCCTTATATTTGATAACCTACAGATTATAAGAAAGGCTGTATATCACACTATATATATTTTTGCTTTTACACAATTTCATTATTTCTTGTAAAAATTCTTTTTGTTATATCTAAAATAACTAAGCATTTCTACAACTATAGTTATTTCAAATAAAGTTATTATTGTAATAATAATAATAATAATAGTAATAATAATAATAATAATAATAATAATAATAATAAAGAGGGGTTTTCGCAAATATATAACAAAAAAGAAGAAAAAAAAAAAAAAAAACTATACTAATAATAATAATGTTATATAGATTCCATGAATATTGATTGTAGCATTAAGTTAATAACTTGCATTTACTTGTTGATGAGATGTAGCTATAGCTGTTGAATCAATTCAATATACTTTCTTCCGGGAGCAAAAGTATGAATATTTAGTTAAAAAATATAATAAGTATTAGATGTGGTTCAAGAATAGTAATATTGCATTATATGAATTGTGCTAGAGTGCAATAGTAGAGGAAGAAAGAAAAAGAAAAAAAAATAAAGAAGAAGAAAATACAAGAAGAAGAAGAAGAATAAAAGAAAGAAGAAGAAAGGAAGAGAGAGAAAGAGAACAAGAAAAAGAGAAAAGAAAATGATAATGAGAGTTTATATTTCAATTTAGAGTAGTAATAATAATTATTGTAATATAGTTTTTGTAGTTTAGAATATAGAGTAGTAGTACTTTTTGTACTTTTTTTTTCATTAATAAAATATGATATTAGTTGGTTAAACTAATTTAAAAATTGGCAAAAGTTTTGTAAGAGTAAATTAATAGAGAATAAGGATTTTAGAATAAAATTAAACAAGAGTTTTTTTTTTGAATATAAATAAGCAAAACTAATACTTTATCAGGGTATTAATAAAGCAAGAATAAAAAAAAATAAATAATAAAATAATAGCAATTTTTATTTAACTAGTTAAAAATTTTCTACTAAAACTGGTTAAAATACTGCTAGGTTAAAAATATTTTGTTTAAAAGATTTAAATAATACTACTAAAGCTAGTTGAAAATATTACTAAAGCTGGTTGAATAAATACTGCTCATAGATTTTAGGCCTTGGCTTACCCAAAACTATCTACTATATATATTTTTGTATATAGGATAAAGTTGCAACTATCAGTCACTTTTACTCAAAAGTAACAAACTGTTTTTAAAAACCTAACCTTTAAATCTAAATAATAATAAATACTCTAAAATATAAAAAGACAAATTGAATTGCAAAATCCAATTAGATAGATGCAAAACCCACGTATGTATAGTAAGTAATATCCAGGGTTAGGTGTAGCAAATGGTAATTGTAACCAGAAAGTTTAAATGGGTATCCCGTAGTTGAGATGCAGGTACAGCAGATAGTGTAGAACCTTCGGGTGGACTACTTAAATTAGATACCAAAAGTGTATATGTGGCTTGATGTACTTTTGTTGTAATTATAAAAACATATGTTGTATTTAATAAAAAAGTCTCTAGGCCATAGAAATCACCTTAACACCAAAAAAAAAAAAAAAAAGAAGACAAATTGAATTAAGATCAATAACCTCTTGGGGCTGAAAGATAAAAGCCTTTACTAGACAAGTAAGCAACTAAACTTTGGATTATAAAATCTCTTTGGCCTATATTGGCTACCAAAGAACAAGATAGCATTTACTAATTCAAGTAAGCTA